>JAODUP010000365.1:142500-170000 GCA_025642065.1 Paralvinella palmiformis
GACTGAGCTATCTGTCACCAGGTGGTGTGGCATACAGTATACCAGTTAGCTCAGCCAGTTATTAACATGTTTCACGGACAGCTGGGTTAGGTGCCACATTATGCCGTAAGCTTCTTGCATTAATACCCAAGATGGCGAGTTTATGGGTGTCAAAATATTTCGGCCTGTGACACTTGACACCTAGGTGCCACCACAGACTGTGTCATCACTCTAACTTATCCATATAACAAGGTTACTATATAAGTTAATAATTTAGTTCCCAGGCATATACATGCTAGGATGATATCATGAGATATAAAGTCTGAGGGAGTGAGGTGTGGCACAGGTTTATAACTTAAGTTGATTGAGCACTTCAACAAGTATTCACGCGCGTGTGGATACGTGCTTACTTGCATACACATTTATGGGCATGTGTGCATGTACTTGCGTATGTCTACTTGTATGTGGATGAGAGAGAGAGAGAGAGAGAGAGAGAGAGAGAGAAGGGATTGTGTACCTACATATGTAGGTCTGCCATCTGTTATAGGTGCCATTAACAAACTTTGATGTAGACCCACACCTTTGGCGTCCAGCTTACTTTGAAGCCCACATCCCTAATTCTACAGATGTGTGGCCATACCTGGTAGATGGGAGGGGTTGCCGTATACCCCCTCCATACCACCCTACCACCCCCCCTCCCTCCCAACACACATATACACGTCGGTGTCCTCACCTACCTCTATATCCAGGTCTAACCCACATCATACTTATTATATTACATATTTAGCAAGTCAGCTCTGTCACCTAGTTAGCCTGTGATATATTTAGCTTCAGTACAGCCATAGACCAGGTGTGTGTCCTTTGATCTTCTGTCGCCATCTTAAGCCAGTCCCATAATGCATCTGACATCCGGTTGGTTAGCGCCTGCGCGCTTAGCACTTACCATCTGTCCGTGTTAGGTAATGACTGATGGAGGTGCCGGGCCCTTTATATCGCACCTCTGGCCAGTTAAGATCGTCCCAGCAAGTCCCACCCCACCCCAGTACCCAGTACCTGGACCAGAACGTCCCCACCCCAGGGCTAGATTTTCGGCATTTCTCTTAAACTATCGTATTACTTCTGTCCGACCATCTGATGGCGATTAGAGAAGAGAAAGGCGATCATTTTGAGGACGAATTTCTGAAACCCGAGAAACATGTCGACAATATGGCGGCCCTCGGATGGTTCTGTCTTTGGTGGAATTTGACCAATAACTGTCCTTCTGGTAATTACTGGCTTACTTTAGTCGGTTGGGTATGAAGTGGTATAGTGTGGTATGTATAGCACCACATCATATACCATTATCTATCACCCCATCCTCTGTGAGGTATGGCTGACGTAGTTGTGACATCATGGATATGGGTCGTTGTCGTCGTCCACGTCTTCTGAGGTGGAATTAAATATGTCTAAGCTATTGTATTCAGTTGCCATGGATACGAGGGGTAATAGGGATGGGTTGTTTTGAAGGCCTCTAACATTACAAACATCACATATAGTTGGGTACGGTTATGTATACGTCTGTATATATAGGGCTTAGTGTGTGGAAAGACATATAGACGGGTAGATAGAAGACAGACAGACAGACAGACAAACAGAATGGCTCACTCATTCACGCGCGCATGGGGAGAGAGAGAGAGAGAGATAATAATTTTTGTAATGATAAGATTAATGGTTGTCATAATTATCAGAAAATGACGACAACTATGTGAAATGTATTATGGAGCTTTTATGCTGAAAATAATATAAAACCAAGATATTAAAATACAATGACGCTGATACTTGACGTCAAGATATGTACATTCAGCATAGTAAAGACATAACATATCTAGATAGACAGACAGACAGACAGACAGACAGACAGACAGACAGACAGACAGACAGATAGACAGACAGACAGACAGACAGACAGACAGACAGACCAATGAGCAGATATACAGCTAGGTGAGTAGTTGCACCGAGAGAGGAGAGGGTACGTTATATAGAAGCTTACAATAGCTATAGGCTATGGGTTAGTGATTGATATATTGTTAACTTGACAAACATTAATTATATTAATAATGATCTTCTACTGTATGGTGACGGGATTTAATTAAAATTGTGATTGGTTTAGGCGACACACACGCACGCACGCCCATACACACACACATACGCACGCACGCACGCACGCACACACGCAAACACAAACGCATATATACCCGGTCACACACACATTCAACACACATTTCACAAATACATGGAGGAATATACGCACTCACACGCACAAGAACTGGTAAGACAGTACAGGTCTCAACACGGAAAGTCGACAATCTGGACTTCCTCCACTGATGAATCACCAAGAAGTTGTATTCACGATTTTCTTTGCTATAGTGCCTTATCACCGACTGCTAAATACGTGTACACACTCACACACACGCACATACGCACGCACACACGCACGCACGCACGCACGCACGCACGCACGCACGCACACACACACACACACACACACACACACACACACAAAAAACACTCATTAATACCTCTCGTGTTTGTTCTGCTCAAATAACGACCATTACTCAGCGGCGTAAATGCGATCTGTCGCTCAAACGGCACCTGGCGTATGAATGAAACATTTCTAGTTCTGACAAGTGGACGCTTAATTGGCACTTAGGTAGGCAACGAAGAGGATATATTTACAAAACAGGAGCCGATCATCCTTGTCTTATGCTATCTAGATAACAGAAGCCCGACAGCTCAGTGGGATTACCACCATCGAACAGCGGTTTTTGTATTTCGTTCACCGTTCCAATAAAATATTAGATTAAACTAGCCGGCCAACCATGACAGTTACTGTTGTCAGCTATTGGTCACGCTTCGCTGAACTCTGACCCTAATTGTTGTTTGCTGGTTTTTGGCTGATTTTTTTCTCTCTCTCGGTCGGTCGAAGTGTTCTTAAGCCGAGAAACGAGTCAGAACCCGTCAGGTGGCTGTCAGTTCTGTGAAGTATTAACCAATATTATAATATCGGATAATTGATATACGGGTTCGCCCGTAATCTGCTAAAACGTAATAGTCATGGCACGTTGGCATAGGCCAGGAATGTCGCGGCCGGCCAGCCAGCCAGCCAGTGTGGGCTTGACCGTGAACTCGTCTGCCTCTGGAAATATTAGAAACATTTTCTCCGGGCTGTGGGGTGCCCCCAAGCTACCCAGGGAATACCCGAACTTAATTAACGCATTCTTCGGTGGGTACGTCGCCACCCCAGACCCGGACGGAAGCGCGGCCCCGCCCGTCTAGCACGTGGAGTTAATTCCGTCTGATTGGAATTGTTTTTCGTCGCCGCTCCGTTTGTATAGCATCCTACCTGTGGAATGCAGAAAGCTAATTGTTACCTGAGCTGAGGACTTCTGACAGTCGTGATGCCGACAGATTTTTAATGAGTTTGATCAAGTGACACGGTTCACTGGCTCACTCTGGTCACATCCCTCGTTGGCTCGCATCTCGGTCATCGTAATGATAATATGCCGAAAGCGTTGTTGATTCGACCTTGAATGTTCATCTCCCATTTATTTAGTGTGCGTCTTTGCGGAAAGGGGGGAGGGGGTGCGTTTGGTTGGTTGACTGAGTCGATCTTGAGGTTTTGACAGATACAATTAAAGCTTTTACCTCGCTCTGCGTTGCGTTGACGGGAAAATCAGCTGTCTCTGTCAGCTACAATTGTATATATACGGAGATGCTAAATAAATATATCTCTACCCCCGAATAGCTTTTGCTACATAAACCTCCTGAACATTTGAGGTTCTGACAGGTTACACGGGTTGCTAGTCCGTTGTTTACCGTATATGGTGCGTGCGCGCGCGCGCGCGCGCGCGCGTGTGTGTGTGTGTGTGTCAGACCGTTGTTTGTGTACCTGGGCGACACCATGTTGATTGCTTGCGAATTGCTTTAAGAATAAACAAAGAAGCTGACACAGTTTCCGCCGATCTGTTAATATTTGTCATCAGTTTGTCTAAATAATGTCGTTTTGTTGTCATCTCACTCACACACCTTGACACTCACCAAACAACATCCTTAATGAATAATAAATATTATTGTTTGTATGTTATCTCCGTTTGTGTGTGTGTGTGTGTGTGTGTGTGTGTGTGTGTGTGTGTGTGTGTTACTTATTATTTGCTGTCAGTTATTTATTATTTCCAGCTGTTTATTATTTCAACAACAAAAATATGCTTTCAGGTATAAATAAAACAGTTCTAAGCTTTCCCTAAAAACTTTCTAGTTTTTAACGCATTCCATCAGCGGGTCGACTTAATTGTTAGGAATTACCGGGTATTAATGCCGGGTATTAATACGATAAAATTAGCCGACGTCGTTGATAATACCATAATCAACGAAATACAGATTACATTACAAGAAATAATAATATCCTGCTGACATATTATCGCTCACATAATCTGGGCATAGTGTTTCCCGGAGTTCGGCATTTAATGACAGACTGGGCCGTGTATGTTGCGCGAGTGGCGCTCGCTTGCTTGCTGGCTGGCTTCTAGTTCGGCATTCACGGAGATATCGCCGACTTATGGGGTTGGGTTCGGAATTATTTGCGCGCTATATGAAGTACATAAATGAAGAATAAGTTTACTGAGATTAATTTGAACAGGTGTTCGGGGATTTCTTTCCTCGAGGTTGAAATTTCTGCCGTAAAATTATGGTTTTCCAAGAATTAATTTTTGCCTCGTGATATGTCGGGAGGTTGTAAATATTTGTCTGTAGTGACAGGTGTGTTTGTGATGCCGAACGGCTGCGTGTGTGCTACATTTGCACACTTGCATAGATGCCTAAATATGATGTACTAAATATTAAGATTTATACACGCGAATAGATGATTAGCTGTGGTAATTAAATGGATTTTTACGAATGGTTATAGGGACTGGCGGGTTGGCAGGAATGATGGGGGCGGTGGTAACTTACACACATACGCGCACACGCACACACACACACACGCACAGAGAGGCACGCACCCGCGCGCGCAATTTATTTTAGACATCACTTAACCAGCTAACAATACCCAGCCTACCCTCTACTCTATAGACCATCTATAGTATTTCTATAGTGTGTATGTGTGTGTATGTGTGTGTGTGTGCGTGTGTGCGCGCGCGCGTGCGTGTATATATATGTGTGTGTGTCTGTTAAGTCCGACCGACTAGTACCTGTCCTTTTCCAGCCTATCCCGTAGCTCGTATTGTATGAGCACCGCCGCTAATCACACAAACCGGCGCTTGTTCTTTACCTTTCTATAGCGAACACCTCAAACAATCACCATAGATCGTGTCCGTATTATGAGTATTGTGCGCCGACTACTAAACGCCATAGAAATCTCTGACAAATGCTAATTATATGGTAACACTGTCTAGAACGGTAGCTCTTAATATAACATAGATCCCGGCTGATCACCTGAATAACGAAATTACCACAATAACTCACTCCTAGAAGTGATTCAATTACTTTTGTTGGTTATGGACTGTAAATGACGCGCGTCTACACACAGGCGCACACACGGAGGTAAATGTGGATAGGTAGAGACAGACAGACAGACAGACAGACTCAGACATATAGATTACAGACGGACGGACGAACGGACACACAACACACATATACACACAACATATATATATATATATATATATATATATATATATATATATATATATATATACTGGACATTACACGTCTGGTGAAGCAGTCACTAATGCGTGATTATTTTCCTGATGAATCATCCAGACGTAATAACCATTTTCGTAATTTATACCTTTTCATAACCACTTCCTACGACTATTGGCCGACTACACGGCCGTGAGCTGACTTACTACTATATTGTTCTATATCTAACTGTATATTTATTCCTCGTCCATTGTTATACTAAGCCGGTCGTCTCCCGTCTTTATGTTATACCGTCACTAAGTTAGCCGAAGATGCGCTCAGCTCCGTATAGTGTGTTATGTTCATATGCGCATGCCGTTGTTTATTGTTTACCGTAATCCAGCAACAACAATAAACAAACACACACAAAGTGTCTCCGATGTTTGTTACCGACGCCAACGTCCAAAAAAATACCCCATAACATTAACGAGCTGACGAGGCTGAAATTACCGGGCAATGTTTGCCAATCAGAGATAAATATAACGAAAACTATTTAACTGGATTATCAGATAATTCCCGGAAATATATACACGTCCCGATTGTCAAATTTAAAACTTCTAAAACTATATCATATAAACAATGTATAATCTTTTTTTTGGCACAATAAATTTATTCGCTGATACGGACAAATTATAACCTAGTTCGTTACTTTGTGTACATGCGAAAATGTGTGTGTGTGTGTGTGTGTGTGTGTGTGTGTTAATAAAACCGAGATATTAGTTTGCGGTGAGCCCCGATAAAACTGTGAGAAACTAATACGAACGAAGAGAGAGGGAGAGAGACAGAGCCATGGGCCGCATTTTTTTCTCCAAACCAATTCAAGCAATTTCGATGCCATGTTGACGTTCTGTTGGCGCCCGCGTTATTTACCTGGCCCATGCTCACCGTATAGGGGGTGGGCGGTCGCGGTCGACCTGACCACGCCCAGCTGAGGGCGGGACATCGCCGCTGATTGGCCACCGGAGGCCTATGGGATGCGGGCGCGGCGAAGCCTCCGATCACCATTGGCTGGCAGCGCGCCACTCAGCAGCGCCGTAATCAATATCTCGGAGGCCATTCAGGTGAAAAGCGGCAAAAGAAAAGCGGAGTCGGCGAGAACAAGACGCGAAGTGGAGCACTGAAAAGCTGCGAGAAATCTCTATTATATCTACGGCCCAGCGCTGAATAGCCGAGCCATTCATCCATTGACGCTGGCACTGGATCGTCGTGTCTGTGAAAGGAGAGCGAGCCGAAAAGCCTTTAGAAAAGTCGACCATATTTCGGTGCTTTAATTGCTGGAACTTTTTCTCATCTCTTCGTACGTACGCGCACGTACGTTTAGGTAGATTCGTTGGCCCATCATCGGCCGGTCGTCTTCGTGCTCCACGTTTTGTTGTGTTGTGTTATTCAGCGGCTGCTCACTCACTCACACTATGGACGCATAAAAGGCTAAGAGTAATGTCTAGAAAACAACGATCACAACAACAAAAACAACTAATACGACGAAATCAACAACAGCTGATAGTTGTCATTCTAGGCGGCGACAACTCCTGAGCTGTCTGGTCATCTGTATACTGGGCAAAAAAAGTGAGTACCTCATCCACAGAGCAACAAGCTTTTGACGAGGCGCGCTATATCTACCACCCGGTATGCGTACATTATATTTTGTTCGCTTTTTCTAAACGTGAGAACTCCGCGGATTTTGTCTGATATTGTGTATCCGAGCATATCACGACATACCTATCGTTGTCTGTGATCGGAGTGTTGCGGACTCGGTTGCTAGGCTTCTGTTTACAGTGAGTGATAATAGGGAGATTTGTCACCGGGTCTTCCCCTCTATTCTCGGCGTGAATTTCGAGCACAGTGTTTGGACGCCAAACACTGTGTGACCAGAGCCACCTAGCGACCACGGAACGAAGTGTACCAGCCGCTTACATGCCTTGTGAGGGCGGTTATCTCGACATGGACACTGCCGTGATGCAGCACCACCACCACCCGCAGCAGCACCACCCACAAGCGCAGCAGCAGCACCACCCGCACCAGGTGAAATCCGAACACCCGGGCATGCCGCCCCACACCACGTCCCTGTCACCACCGGGACTGTCACCCCCGGGATTGTCACCGCCGGGATTGTCCCCACCCCCGTCGCATGGTGGCCAGACCCAGCTGACTCACCTGGGCTCAGCTGCGCATCAGCACCACCAGAACAACAGTACAGCTGGCATGACGAACACCACTCCTACGCCGAGCCAGAACGGCGCCATATCGACGAACAACAACAATAACAACAACAACAACAATAACAACACGTCGTCGTCAAACAAATCCAAGATGGACGAGTCGCGCGTCAAGCGGCCAATGAACGCCTTCATGGTGTGGTCACGTGGCCAGCGCCGCAAAATGGCGCAGGAGAACCCGAAGATGCACAATTCGGAGATCAGCAAACGACTCGGCGCCGAATGGAAACTTCTGACCGAGTCTGAAAAGAGGCCGTTCATCGACGAGGCTAAACGTCTACGAGCCATACACATGAAGGAACATCCCGACTACAAATATAGGCCGAGGAGGAAGACGAAAACGTTGATGAAGAAGGACAAATATGCGGCCATGATGACACCGGGAGCGCCCGTACAACAGGTCGGTCGAGACATGCCGTACCCGATGAACGGGTACATGCCCAATGGGTACCCGATGATGGCCGACCCGCACATGGCCTACCAACAACAAGCGATGACCGGACAGATGGGATTGGCTAGCCAGTACGGCTACCCAATGGGTACGGGCCAAATGGCCGGGCAGATGAGTACGGGCGCTAGTTATATGAATGGTACGAGCGGCTACACGTACTCGATGGCTCCGTACGGGATGCCGGGCACTTTGGGCTCGTCGAACAGCGTCAAATCGGAGAACGGGACCTCGTCGCCGGGATCAACGCACGGCTCCGGTATGGGCGGCCAGCCCGACGCCCGGGGACAACGGCCCGGGGACATTCGGGATATGATATCGATGTACCTGCCACCTGGCGAGACGGCCTCCAGTCACGCGGCGAGGAGCATGATGGCGATGCAGGGTTACTCACAGAGCGCTCACCACATCGATAGTAATAATACCGTCCCTCTGACACATATGTAACGTAACCTGGACGCTTTTATCTTTAGTTACCTGGACACATTCTCTCTCTCTCTCGATCTATGCCTCTGTCGTCCTGTTTTAACTGCCAGGTGTGTTAGCTGCCTGTCGGGTGTGCTAGCTGCCTGTCGGGTGTGCTAGCTACCTGTCGGGTGTGTTAGCTACCTGTCGGGTGTGTTAGCTACCTGCCACTTGTATTATCTACCTGCCGGGTGTGTTAGCTACGCGGCAGTCAGCATGATAGCCGGGAGGGGGAGAGAGTTATGACTGGGGGTAGATCTATTTGTACAGTGTCGCCATTGCCGGCCATCTATCTCGCCACTCGCCGAAGTCACCAGAAAGTCCGGACATAGATCCAAAACGGAGACAGAACAAGGTGAAACTTCTTAGAATCGCATAATAGCTTGTCTGTATTCGGTGAGATCCAGATTTCTACAGGGTGTGACGTCGCCATGACATTTGCGTAGCGTCGTCAAAAAAGACAAACAAAATGTGTATAACAACTGCCGGACCTCAGAGGACACGTGCACACAGTCACGTGATGACGGCTATCCGGGAAGGTACAATGATCCAGAGACAGGCGGGATCTGTCACTTGCGGATTACTCTCTGAACAGTTCAACTTCTGCATAATAATATTGTAGTCCTGTGACGTCAGAGCCGGAGCCGCATACCACGAACAACCAGAGCGCCGCTGATCCGGAGATCGAACGGCATGCTGATCCAGGACGCCAACAAGTCCGATCACTCCAGACGAAGGGTGAGGATCGAGAGAGACTCACCGTGTACACGCGACGCAGGGAATGGTGGTGTGCCTGAGTGTACGTAGCCTGACTATGGGGTGGAGCCTGGATGCGTATGCGCGTGTATGCACTGGGTGTTGTCGTTGGGTGGTGTGTGGCCCGGGGGGAAGCAGCGCTTCATCTACCCATCACCCATCCACCCACAGACGCCCAGCTAGCCAGAGAACTTGGTCACTTTTCTTTACCAATGTCTAACTATGTGCATGTCTCAGCCAGTGTTGGTATTTTTGTAAGTATTTCAGCAGTATTGTCTATGATAATGTTATTGTGTAGTGTGCGCCATGTCTGTCTCTCTCTCTCTCTCTCACTCTAATGTGTACAATGTTCGTCGTCCTTATATCATATAGTCATAACATAAACATTTATATATGATGCTCCCATGACAGCTGTCAATCATCGACTATGTTATATTTTTGTCTGTGTATGGGGTAGGGGATTGGGAGAGAGGGGGGAGGGAGAATGGTTATCCGTCGTGGGTGGGAGGCATTTTACAAAATAAATGTTCACTATTACTTCGACGATTTCTTTACAGTTTCTTTCCGTTCAGTGGGGTTTTGTTGGGCCGCTCGTTCTGTATATATATATATCACATTAGGTCTGTGAGGTTGTTAGATGGGTGGCTTTTTGATAACTGATCAGACTGTCAGTAATTTAATCTAAATGACAAATATCAGATTGTCTATCAGAGGCAACAATAATAGTTTATATAGAAATATTCATCATTTAGGGTCTTCACAATGTCCTACTGAACATTTATCCAAACGGATGATTTTTTCTAGTAGTATATATATATATATATATATATATATATATACATACATACATACATACATACATGCACAGACACCTAATTATAAGTGAATAATTAGCCAGTTGACACATTTTGATAGATTTTAGTCGTTTCCAGGACGAGGACTGAGCCATATATGTGAGTCAGGTTATGAGGGGACTACAGGGTAATTTCTTCGCATTCTAGAGACATCATACGAAACTATGGTTTATACAGAGTGTTTATGTATGTACATGGGGAGAGGGGCGAGGGGGAGGAGATGGGGGGCGGCGGGTAATATGGGTCTATAAGCGAGGGATGGGGAGCGGTCCCAAGTTTTAAGCATTATAATCTGGTATTTGATGTCTCGGGAGATCGTTTTTCCGATGAAGTCCCAGCCACACACTTGGCCATTGATTATTTTCCGGCCGAATCTATAACAGACGTGTCGACCATTTGTCGCTGTTGTCCCAATCTATATCGTCAGTCACGTGATCGTAATGAACAGCCCTCCCCAAGTGACGTCATCGATCGCCGAGAGTCACCTATCGTTAGCCATTGGCAACTTGTGATCACATCTCGAAACATTCCAGCGCCTAATTTATTGTTGTTCATATTTTATTTGAATTTCATTTCTCATGCTTTTGTTTTTATACATATATAAAAAAATCCGTGTACATTCCTAAGCCGGTCATGTGACTGACTGTTGTGTTGTTATTAAGTATATGATTTTATTCTATATACGTTTTTTTTTTTTTGGTTTTTGACTTTCTATCAGAAACATTGTCTCGCTGTGTTTTTTTTGTTGTTGTCTATAGTAACCTCTAACGGAGTGAATGTGCTGCGATCGCATGTCTCTGTTTACTTCGTTATGAATGACTGAGTTGTTGTGAGCGAGATATATAGCGAATATATATATATATATATATATATATATATATATATATCGTATAAATTATATTATTATTAGAGAACTCAGTGTGGTTGCCTATAAGTGTTCTTTTGTAAATATCATTTTAGAATGCACATATATATATATATATATATATATATATATATATATATATGCATAATGATTTTGTTATAAAATTTTCGCCACAAAATGAAATATGTATACAATAAAAAAAATTCAATTTATACTTGGTAGTTTGTTTGAGTGTGCGTGTTTCTGTTTGAGCGTAAAGACCTATATATATATATATATATATATATAGTTGTGGTAAAACCTGGCGATGTACACTACCTATAAACAAATCAGATTGTTTTGAGCCACACTGAGATCACTCAACCATAGGACATGGAATCATTAAGATAGCTCTACATTTATCTATTTATTGGTAGCGCTGACCTATAAAAACACACCTATATAGAACAACAAGAGAAAGAATGAAGAGAAAAAAAACGGCAGAAAATAGTGAAATATAACTCTTCATCAGACAGAAGAGATGCCTGGGTGAGTGCCAGTATTAGTAGTATTAGATAGATAGGTAGATGGAGAGAGAGAGAGAGAGATTTTGGCTACTAAGATACCTTGACGAGTGTCTTCTGTCGCTGGCTCGGGGTTCACGCTACAGCGACTTCGACTATCGGAGAATAGTTTTACGAGCTGACAGGCTGGGGGTGTCTCCGGTGTGGGGGTGGTTCTGGTATGGTGGTGGTGGTAGTAGTAGAGCCGGGGGGCATACTGGAGTATAATGTTTTGCGAGAGGAAAGGGTGAGATATTTGGTCGGTTCGGGGGTGAGGGTGGACTTGTGGGGTTGTGTTCTTGCCTTTGGACGATGCCGGTGGTTTCGGATGGTGTTTTCGACTCTATATTCGTGCGTTTATGTGTCTGCATGGATGTGTGATTTATGGTGGTATGGATGATTTATGTGTATGTGTGTGCGCGCTCGTGTCTCTCTCTCTCTCTCTTAGTACGCCTCATATCCATATTGGTTTCAACGCGTCTGTCAGTATAGTCCGTCCTTCAGTTCCTCTCAAATCTGTATGTGTCAGGTTGACAGATGAGGGTATATAGACCAAGCCCAGCCTATCTGTCGTATACACGGCAGAGAGCCCCAGCCGTACAGCCGACGTGTTCCGGGTGAAGTAATCAGCAGAACAGGTGCGCCTAATGGGGACCAGTGTAGTAAAAAAAGGAAACAAAACTTGGCCAAGTGCTATACCTGCCTGCGAGTTATCTTGTTTGGGCTGACGTCTATCTGCTAGTAATGTTTGTTAGTAATTGTTACCATATCTCTCCCCGTGTTTACCTCTTATATTACTACATACTTCTCGTTGTAATTATCTTAAAGTTATAATTTAAAATCTACGATGGTTATGACTGGTTGATGGCATGTACTATTATGTGTGCGTGATACATACATACACACACACACACACACATATGTGTGTGTGTGTGTCCCCGTCCTTGTGTGTATGTGTCCATCCTTGTTTGTGTGTGTGCGTGTGCGCGCACGGTTCATCATACCTATACGATCCCCCCCCGCCCAATGAATGGATGTGTGGTATCCAGCACCGCATAAACACATCCTCGCACCAAACGCGTTCAACCTGAAACCGCACAACCTGAGAGCGGTATATACAATCTCGGAGAACCTGATGATATTAACCCCAGCCAGAGATCAATAGCATATCAAAGATTGACTAGAGCCATATTACTGTCGTCTATTGATGACAGACTACGCGCGAGGCCTCGCCAGCCAGCCAGCCAGCCAGCCAGACTATAGGTTAACCGATGGTCTAACACCGATCTAGCCAGTGGGTGGCCGTGGTGAGAGGACGTGATGGCTGGCCTGTTATTGGACTCTGTAATGGTCTAGCATCTGTCATGTTTGTTGATTGATTAAACAACATATTTCGACAAATAAACAAATTGAACACATATTTAATCGGGTGATGGGCGCTCGCTCGCCATAACATTATCTCTATCTATTGACGAGGAGAGGCGTTAGTTTCGGGGGAGTGGATGGTGGGGGGGGATGTTTGGCAGACAGCTGTGTCCATTTTATTTTGTTCTAACGTATGTTTATTAATTTATTCATAAAACAACATAAATCGAGAACTGGCCGCGATATTTCGTGATATTCATACGCGATGCCTTACATGCGATTTTAAAATGTAAAAGATAATAGAGTATTATATATATATATATATATATATATGTGTGTGTGTTTGCTTTCTTAATTTCATTTTCTTAAAAAGTAATATTTTGTTTCTAAATAAAATCTTTTCATATAACTGCACACCTTCCATAGATTATCAGCCTTTTTGTTGCGTGCATATATCACACGCTATCTTGTTGAACTACTTAATGAAGAATTTCACTGAATAATTAGTTAAATATTAGGAATAAATACATCAAGGGTCTGGTATTGGGGCGATAATTTAGCTTGTGAAGTCCATTGAATATATTGTATGTGAGTGGCTGGGTGATGAATGATATGGGCGAGGGGGGGGGGTAAAGAGGGCGATAATATGTTACCTGTTGTATCGATGGTATTATAAGAGGATCTGAATCAAAATACGGTTTGTTTGGAAATGAACGATAATGTGGGGTATGGAATTTTAGGCGATAATAGGATGTTGTGTGTTGATTATCGGCAAACTAGAAAACAATTTGTACGCAGCAGATGAATGTGGTGGCCTTGTCACGTGACCCACACAAAACGAGAAATAAAGAAGAAAGAAAAAAACACTTAGCTAGAAATATGGCCGAACGTCGACACACACACACACCTACACATATACACACACATACACACACACACACGAGCGCCCCCCCCCACACACACACACACGAGCGCGCCCACATACACACACTGACTGAGAATGGGAAAGCTTGCATTATAGTGAGCTCGAGTCAGGAGTCAATCGTCTGATTGCGTGATATGTAACGTCCTCTCTCTGTCTACGTTGTATCCAGATTGGGTGCCACCCGCCAAACAACAGCCCCCCTCCACACACACACACACACACACACACACACACACACACACACACACACACATACTCACATATACAGAAACAGACACACTGTTTTTTGGGACAGGAGATATCTGGATCAGGGGTTAAATCCAGGTTGACGTATATGACCATATTGGCAGATATCAGTAGATAATCGCCATACTCCATCACAAGTCGGCGTCGATATGGTGGCTTTTTGGAGAGCTGTTTTTAATATATATTTTGAAATAGAGCTGTCTGTAGATTAACAATGGTGAGGTGAATGTACGATAACAGGGGCTAGTATGTGTGTGTGTGTGTGTATGTGTAAGGATACAAAATATATGGTGGCACTGGCTCGGAGCATCAAAACCTAAACATCCTTAGCATTAGCACTAACACAGGAAATCACGAATCGTGAATACAATCTCTGGATGATTCATCAGTTTCCAATTCCAGAGTTATGACTTGCCACGTTGAAACATGTAATGGCCCGTCAGTCTTTATGCATGTGAGTGCATAAATAACTTCATGTGAGTGCGAACGTGAACTTGTATGCTTAAGTTTAGTTCACGGATTTTTCGATATATGTATATATATATATATATATATATATATATATATATATATATATATATATATTGGTATGAATACTTTCCGGTATTTGTGTGAAGGTAAGAACCCATATACTTCGATATAAATATGGAGAGAAACCTAAATAGATAGCTAGATAGAGAGAGGGGAGAGAGAGAGAGGGAGAGAGAGAGCACACGCCTTTCCCACAATACGCCAGCACCATGCCACTATAAGCCCACATACTGGAGCCAGTAATACGCCGAGCCGACACCCTACCATATTATTATGTATTACGCCGGGCCATCTTGCTGTAGCCAATAAGAAACCATTGTTGATGGAGGCTACAGCGCTCGGCGTAGATCTCACCGATTGGACGTTTACCGCCATCGGCTGTACTTCACAATAAACCGGCTCTCCTTCAGATTGTATCAGAACTGGAGAGAGAAAATAGCACATCCGTATACAGAAGCCAGCTTCAGCAGCCAGCCGGCAGATCAGCATCGATGATAATCTAGCCCTATTAAAGGATTTAATTAATTCATTAAATTAGGTTTATTTTTCCTTATTTTGTACTGCTATCCTTAGGTAGTATTCGTTTGTCTGGCATTTCATCTTTATAATAAAAACAAACAAAAAATAGAATTCAGATTAAGAATCGAAATATAGTAGAATTGTTACGAAGCAGCTAAATAAAATAGTTCGATAATGGCTTTCTTTCACTCATTCATTCTATATACATTAATTAATTAATTAATTCATTCATTACCGTCCGTTTTTCATCGTGGCTAGTATACTGGAAAAGATTTTTCTACATATAGTTGCGTCGAAATTGGAACCTGATTAATAACGTTTTCAGTTCTGTACGGTCATGAAGGGCCAGTAATTCGGTGATAAATTTGATGTTTTTGGGGACGATGTAGAAACAGAGAGCTGCCCCCCCCCCCTCTCTCTCCACTGAATGGTAAAACTAGCTGACAAATCTGACAAGAAATATTTATTAATTCGCCAACTTGATGTGAATTTCGGCGACAAATCGCCTCGAAACACTCTTAAATTAATGTAAGCGGAAAATTGATTGCCAATTATTTGACTTTGTCGGCAGATATTCGGTTAACTAGAGTGCTGGAAGGAGGAAAGGGGTGGAGTAGTGCGGGGGGGGGGGAAGATATAGAGCTAGGAAACACATGGATAACGAGAGAGAGAGAGAGAGAGAGAGAGAGAGGAGAGAGAGAGAGAGAGAAAACAGACAGTGAAAGAGCTAGAGAAAATAAGTCGGTAAATAGTTACAACGAATTATGGTGAATGAAAATGAGAGTGAACGAAGGGCCGGGAGGAGTGGAGAACGGGAGGGAGAGAGAGAGAGAGAGAGAGAGAGAGAGAGCTGTTGATAAAGACAGCCCATTGTTTGTCGCCTAACACAAATGGCAAATCGCAACAGGTGTTCTCCATAATGGTGGCTGTCTCCCGGTGAGCGCGGCTAGGTGACCAGCTTCTGATATTTGGCCAGATATTCGCCCATTTCTTGCCAATTGTTCATAATTGTCACAGTTAATCTTCTCATACCGGCTACGTCGATATTCACCTGTAACGTAGCCGCCGAACAACGAGCTGAAATATGTTAATAATATTAATAATATTGTTGTATCACTGAACAACAACATTGTCTCTGTCTGGGAAATATAGTGAAAATTCTGTTATATTATCAATATAGTTATCTTTATATAGATGACGTTTGTGGGGAATATTACAATTTATATCTGGTGTAATGATTAATATATGAATTTGTTGCTCTATTTACAATTATGGTTTACGTTTATATGTTGTGGAATTTTTAGGGGAAAAAATCTCGATATACATAATATGAATGCATATTTACAAAGTATGTGTGTGTGTGTGATTCACGAGTATACCGCTGTCCAATTTTCTGTAATAGATCATTTAGTTGGCGCCGGCCGACGAAATCCCGAGAAACAGTTGTGCAAAACAAGAAAATGATTTATGAATTGTGCAGACGTAAAACAATCAAAGGTCAAAAGGTCAACCGACTGCGCATCGTCTGTGCATTCTTGGCCCGATCAGAAATCATCGATTAAGAAATATTGATTCCGGTATACGGCGGCCATGTTGGACTAAGGGGAGAACACGTGACTAATTGCGCACGGATCCGGAAGTGGCCTAGCGACAGCTGCGCATGAAGTTATTGGCGCAGGTGTCGAGACATAAGACAAGATGGCTGCCCAGCTCTAGTGGCTTGTGCTAAATATGGCGAAATGGAGCGAAAAGCTGGAAAATATCATGGCTCTTCATACGAAAACAATCGTGTTTACTGCCTCGATTGGCTTTCGATCGTCTCTCTCTCTCTCTCTCTCTCTCTGTCTCTCTCTCTCTAATTGTGTGTGTGCGCGCGCGTGTGTGTGTGTGCATGCCTACCTACCTACGCGTGTGTTTTTTGCGCGAACTTGTGTATGCGTTTTATGTTCATGCTTCTATAGATGTGTGAGTATGTATATATAAGTATACATATTTATAGCTGTTATTATATTTTTTATGAATGAATGTATAAATGAATGAACGAATGAAGGAACGAACGAAGGAATGAACCAATGTTTATGTGGGCATGAGGGTATATGTTTGTGCACAGAGATGGTATCTATCACGTTATATATATAATCGTACACATTAACGAACGTATTGGCGACGTGGGAAGTATTTGGGTGTGGTGTGTGTGCGCGCGCGCGTGTATGTATGTATGTATGTATGTGTGTGTGTGTGTGTGTGTGTGTGTGTATGATGGGGCGGCGGCGGGGAGGGGGATGAGGGTAGGATTGGATGTTACCGGTAATGTTTTCCACTTTTAGCCAGCTCCACATCTGGATAAAAACTGTCGCCGTTTAATATTTTATTTCCGATGTTATCTCCGTGTTTTGGATGACAGATCATACACACAGCTGATCTGCTGACGTGCGCCAATATTCACCCTCATACATATGCATGACCGAATCCAGACAGATTGTGATTGGCGTGTCGATAAGAAAACGAAACAAAACAACAACAACAGCAACAAATATAAAAATGGTCATAAATCTGGCTTCGATTACTTCTCTAAAATTGTTTTGTTATCCCACCTAATATTAACGGAGAATAACATCGTTCAGATTTACTCCAGTAGCCATTTTTATCTGTCTGTCTGTCTGTCCGTCCCTCTGTTTGTCTGTCTGTTTATCCGTTTCTCTGTCCGTCCGTTTGTCTGCCTGGCCATCAATCAGCCGGTAGACAATGTACTGTTAACGAAGCAACAGATGTGATTGAGTTAGAGAGACAGTTACCTGGCTTAAATGGGAAACATCTTCATTCGGTCTTATCACTGGAAGTCTGCTTCAGCAACTGGAGAGATCGCTCTCACTCGGCTCATCCGTTGGGTGATTGCGGGGGGATGTGGTGCCGCTTTAACGCGAAAGAAGGGTGGACCCGCCCCACCCACCGCCGGTAGATTGGTTTTGGTCGTAATGATGGGGGGAGGGGTGGGGTGTGCTCCACGAGTGGATATTGTCTCTGGATCAGGATAAAGTTGATCGAGGATTACTGGATACTCGACTGGAGCATTATCCGGATTAGAGACGGCCGGCCCCGCCAGGGGGCGACGTCAAGCCGGCTGATATTAACCGCCGGGCGGCGCCACTCTAGGCATCGATTGGATCGCTCTCGCTGACGTCAAAATCCGATCCCCCCCCCCCAGAAAGAGGGCGCTGTTGAGCTGTCAACACGTCGTTATTGACGCCATAACGACATGTTAACGACATGTCGGAGGGATCTGGGTTTCCCGAATAAAACACTTAACAACCAGACGGTTGTTAACTATTTATTATAAATAGTTTTTTTCCCTCACAAATAATTCCCTCTACTTATCCAGGCCTGGTCAATTGTCGATCAATATTCGCTAAATTGGATCGAAGTGAATATACGCGTAGTTGTCATATAACTATTAATTATTCATAACGTGTATTAATATTTATTTCTTCCCATAAATTGCATCAAAGTGAATATACGCATAAATGCCGTACGAGTGTTATTTATTTATAATGTTTATTAATATTTATACGTTCCCTTCTTTACAGTGACACCTCCATTCGTAAACATGACTGAAAATAATCAGCAAATTATACGGAGATTATTGGGGGAGCGGGGGGAGATATGTTTTCTGAATTGTTAAAGAAACAAATATAAAACAACTAAATGCAATTAAAACTGGTTAGCAGAAATGTTCATCATCACTGTATTATTAATTTACTATTATTATTATTATTATTATTATTATTACATATTTGGAGCCATTACGTCATAAATACATATGTACACGTGTTTAGTGGCTGCCGCTAAACGTGTCGCCCATTCATCAGACCTTGTACGTGTATATTAAAGGGTGATTTTACCAATTTCCCGTAAACATTATTCAATGGCGTTTCTCTGTTCTAATCCCAAGGGACGACCCTTCGGCAGTTCCGAAGCCAACCCACACGGCATGCAAGGGTTAGTTAGGAATACTACCGGAGTGGGAACTCTTCACGCACGAGCTTATTGTTTATAACAATAAAGATAATTTGATGTACATCAAAGAGCATATTGTCGGCATTGTCCGGCTAAGTATCGCCTTACAATGGCTGGCTGTGAGGTATATTAAGAGAGAGATTCGAGGTATTACTAAACAGATCGATTGTTTCCAAACCCTGGGATATCACTTGTGTTAAGCCGTCTGTTATTGGAAGGTGGGTCGATGGGGGTAGAATTGGGTGGGGGGGGGGGTGCCTTTCCAGGGGTGTGAGTTTCACCCTTTCCTATTGTTGGCGACACAATTAACAATGTTGCCCGCTCCTCCCGGCCAAGCTTCACGCCTCGTTCTTTCGTGCGGCCCCGCTTTGAAGTATATCCGACGCCGTGCCCGCCTGCGTTCTCTCGCCACCTGCGACAGCTGTTCGCTGTCGGGCCGCTGTAATCCTCAGTAAACCTCTGTATTAGAAGAGGTCTGAGATTTTGTTAAAATGTGAAGGCTTTCTGTGTACATTATGAACGTCTATAACCGTATTATCGTTCAGCTTCTATATATTTGAGTTATATATATCAATGTTGTGAAATGATGGCTTTGTGTTTATCCTAATCTACTTTAAATATGATTGTTACACATTATATATATATATATATATATATATTATATATATATTGTGTGTGTGTGTGTGTGTGTGTGTGTGTGTGTGTTGTAAGTTTCATACCCATATTCATAAGCATCCACCTATATAAACCTATATATCCATTTGTACACCTACTTATACAACCATAAACCTATATCTTTAAATCCATCATCAGTATCACTATTATGATTCTCATCACCAGTCACAATCTGATCTCCTCACCAACCCCACCCCCCATTTTACAACTCCTGACCGCCCCACCAGAACCCCCCCTCATCATTCCGCTTCATCTTACCCACCTTGTAATCGATGTTGTTATAGATTTTTAACACCTCGGAGTAGAATTCTTGTCTATATGGTATTGTGTGGTGACAGAGTTAAGATAGTAGGACATTGATATAAAGTACTTACCTAAGACGGGGTAGGGAGTGTGTGTGTGTGTGTGCATGCATACACTCCGACCCCCCCCCTTTCCCTTTCTCTCTCTCTCTCTCTCTCTCTCTCTCTATATATATATATATATATATATATATATATATATATATATATATATATATATATTGGAAAGGAATGTTTTGTTAATGTTTTGATTTGATATCGAGGGTTAAATCGGTATTCCACATTGACGTAATGGAGAATATATGTACATATATAGGATAACGTAGCATATCACGAGAGTGATTACCATGCTGATAGATCATCTGATGATTCTTAGCATAAAAGAGAGAAATATAATAATTGTTAACATAAGGGTGTGTGTGTGTGTGTGTGTGTGTGTGTGCCAGCGCGTGGGAGAGAGAGAGAGAGAGAGAGAGAGAGAGAGAGAGAGAGAGCAAACACACCATGGTTGCCGGGATGAGAACTCGGCTATTGGCAAACATCGTAATCAGAAGCCAACATTCTCTATGTTTACACATCAAACTAGACTGAAAATCGGCTTATTTGGTCAGAGACCACCCCAAATATACCTTATTATCGCCCGGGACGAAATCCAATATGGCCTCCACTACCCGGATGTATGTTGACAATTAACGACATGCGCGCGCAGCCGCCGTGATCTCGTTATTGGTTTAGGAACAACACGCCGACGAAATCGGGTGTAAAACTATAGGTTGGGCCCCGTGTGTATTTTTGTACGTGTTTCTGGTATTTATTTAATGGATCAAAGCTATGCGCGCGCGCGCGTGTGTGTGTGTGTGTGTGTGTGTGTGTGTGTGTGTGTATGTTTGTGACGTTGCTGGAAATTGTGCCAAGATGGCTGATGTTGATTTTGTCATTCCTATAATGTTTTGGAGCTTGTCGACAGATTGACGGACGGACTAAGTGACTGAACGTTCGTCTAAATAACTGATTGACTGATGAACTGACTGATCGACTGAACAATCGACGACTTAATTGTCTGAATGACTGATTGAACTCCTTCACTGGCATGCAGATATATATGATGGGCCGATTGATTAACTCACTGAATGACTGATGGACCGACTGACTGATTCATCAAACGACCAATTCACTGACTGGACTACTGATTGAAGAAAAAACAAAGGGAAATACTGGCAGACTGACTGATACACATGCACGTATGAATGGTCGTGAACTGTAAATTGTATTTTGACACGGTGTGAGATAGACAGTTAGAGACAATGTGTGAGTGCGTGCGTGTGTATATGAGAGAAAGAGGGAGGGAGGGCGGGAGAGAGAGAGATAGATAGAGAGAGAGAGAGAGAGAGAGAGAGAGACTCAGACTCTGGCAGATACATACAGACATTCAAACAAATAGACAAACAGGATGAGATAGGCCCGGTGTCAGGTTTGTTTGTCAAAAAACATCTAGGCTACGACGGGCTTTGAGACAGGTTTATTATTAATATTTATATAAAAAAACTTCATATTTGAAAAATACGAAATTCGGCCGGTTGTATACAGACTTCGGCTTATCAGATTTCGTGAAAATATCCCTCATAATGGATGTATTGTGGCGAAATTGATATTATTTTGTTGGAATGTTTTGTTGTAAGGTAATCGAACTCTTGGGTGCAGGTATGGAGCTAAGCAGGCATGCAGGCAGCTATATAGACTGGGAGATGGACGAACAGACAGACGTACGGATTCATTGATTTATTGCTACGTTGTTGTATGTACTGTAAATGCTTTCAAATATGGGTTCGGATGCCAGTTTGCGCATCTGCAGTCATGTAGACACGTACGGGATTTCTGGTGTTAGTTTTTATTCACCCAGTACTAAACGCACACACACGCACATACATACACACAGATATATATATATATATATATATATATATATCACACACACACACACACACACACACACACACACACACACACACACACGCCAGTCGGTATGTCTTTAGTCGCCGTTTCATCATTATACATTCAGCAAACCGAATTATTAATCGCGAAGTAATGAATTTAATAATGAACTATTTAATCTTCTCACCTGCCTGATAACGTCTGAGTCACCATATTTCTAGGGGTTATTCCCACAGATCTTACACAGTCATTTGTTTATAACTGTAGTTGATTTAAATGTTTTATTATTGATTTTACTTCTTATATCCGGCGTCATTTTTCTGACAAAAACAATACTTCCTGTCTTATGACGATAACATTATGTGAGGGTGGCTGAAAATCAAAGTCCAATTTTTATACTATGTGTTCTAGTTATATATATATATATATATATATATATATATATATATATATATATATATTTTTTAGGTTATTATATAATGTTATGCTCAGTGGTTAAACGAGGATGAGTACATTGTTATCATATCGCTCCCACCACAACTTTAATAGTTAACGCCTGGAAGGCTCCCCCCCCTCTGTGTGTGTGTGTGCACGCGCGCACATGCGTGTGGACTTGTGCGCGTCTGCATCCCCGTGTTACAGCATGCTTGCCTGCTTGTCAGTAGGTCGCCGCTGCATGTGCGTATCTTTCTATCTATTTATTTGCATGCCTGTTTGCCCGCCTGCCTCCTGCCTGTCTGCTGCCTGTCTGGCTATCTGTCCGTCATCAGTGTGTCGTATGTCATGCGGACAGATATCGACGCTTCGTTCCTCGATTATTGCCCACGCCTCACCGGCGATGACGCCCCCTAGCGACCTCAGGCGACACCTCGATCACGCCACACCCTCTAATAACGACCGCTCCCTCGCCTCGCACATGCGCATCTAACGCCCTCAAGATGGCCAACTGGCGTGACACCGACCACGTGACTGCTAGGGACCGAGAAAAACAATGCCCTCGATTAATTTATCAATTACTAACGACAACTTTGCCGATAATAGGGGAATATCTCTGCCACGTGGTTGACGTCGTCCGGCAAAGTCGAAGAATGTCGGCGATGGATAATATGGCAACCGGAAGCACGGTCCGGGGCCAAAGGTCACGTGTAATCCGGCGCCGGAAGTCGGCTTACCGACGTCAGGAGCACGACATTTGAAGGTTATGAGTTTTGGTAGAACGATATACGACGTATTGAGGCTGGAGACGATGAGACTAGCACGATGAGGTATTGAAGCTGAGGTCATAGAGCTCGGGTGGGATGTTTTGAAGCAATGTAGACGGGGTACTGAGATAGAGGGGATATGAGGTATTGAGGCAGGATATATGAGGCACTACGGCTGGGGAGATGGGGGTACTCAGATTGGGAAGAGGAGGTGTTAAGACTTGAAAGATAACAAAATAAAGCTAGAATAATGAGGTACTGAGGTTAGAAATTTGAGGTACTGGGATTGAGAAGTTCAAGTTCTGAGGTTAGAAGGCTCATGTTTTGAAGCAGTAACAATAAATGCTGACTTTATTTGTTGGGTGACTCGGGTGATGTAAGTACCTGAGATTTTTCAGTGCCTCAGGTGGTTTGTGTGACTCAAGCTGGTAAATTATCAAAGATTTTTGTGATCTTGTGATCAAGATTTCCTCCCTGATTCAGATAGTTTGGATGAATCACATGATTTAGATAACTCGGGTTGTTTTTAGTGGTCTATATAGTACAGAAAGTATGGGTGACTCAGTGAATTACAGAAGGTTGAGCGATTTAAGTGACACAGCCAGTAGGAATGACTCAAGTGGTATGGCCACCCCACGTTATAAGTGCTTCAAGCTTCAATCCCCCCCTCCTTCGTCCTTAATCCCCCCCCCCCTCGTAGTACCCTGACTCAGCTGACTGGTTACACCAGAGAGACGCCTTATAATTGTGATAATATCAACAGCCTGAAGGCAACCTTGGAGCTCTCTCTATGAAAATTTATTTATAATACATAGATATGTGTTGCTTATTGGACCATGACCAGATAACTTGGGCGCACGCACGTACGCGCGCGCGCGTACACACACACACACATACACACAACAACAACAACAACAACGCACAATTAATAAACACTAAATATATATATATATATATATATATATATATATATATATATATATATATATGCACACACGGACACACACACACACACACGCATAAACACATACATATACACACATATATACATACATAAACATACACACAGAGACACACACACGCATAAATACTCATCAGCATACACACCTGCTATTACAAACCGTTTCGAGGTTGTTGATGTTTGTGGTTGTTTTATAAAAAAATCTAGAACCACGAGAAATATTTGCTCTACGAGTGTCTTGTTTCAATATCAACCAAGCTCTAGTTAACTATGTCAAAATGGAGAACTTATCTCTACATTTGAGAAATTTATCTAATAAAATCGATGAAATTACACTACGACCTAGACACATCAGATTACGACATAAAGTTCTCTGTAGTGAGAGGGGGGAGTTTTTGTTTGATGAAAATATAGATTTTTTTATAAGTATAGATTACAATATCAGTTAACCCTCGGGTATTGTTGGGGTGTTAGGGCTTGGTCGATTTTATTAGTGGGGGGAAAGCCCTGGTACGGAGATTCATCGTGGAAAAGTGTTGTTTAGAACATCTAGAGGCTGCTTAGCTTGTCTTACTGAATGTGTGCGTGTAGGTGTATGTGCGTGTGTATTTGTGTGTGTCTGTGAATCTCTCGCGCTCCCTCCCTCTGTCTGTATGTCTGTCCGTCCGTCAGTCCGTCCGTCCGTCTGTCTGTCGGCCTCTCTCACGCTCCCTCCCCCTCTCTCTCTCTCTCTGCGTGTGTGCATGCGTGCGTGCGTGCACCTGTATATATATATATATATATATATATATATATATATATATGAGAGAACTGTTGGGCATCGTGTACATGGGGCGTGTTCTGAAGTACCTCAGTATTTGATCGATAAATACACCTGTACGGTGTAGAATTACACGAGAATAAACTTGCCGAAATATACTTGGATAAACATTTATCACAGAGATGACATAACTAGACAGCTAGACAGACAGGCAAATAGACAAACAACAAACAGACGGCCACCAGACTGACCGACTGACTGACTGACTGATTGCCAAGAAGACAGATAAACGAATGTTGCGTTTTATTCTAAAAACTAACTAATTTGAAAAGTGGAAACTAATATATATTTACATCCAGCCGGGACACAAGGACAACGATGATATATAGATATTTGTATTATATAGAAAATATAACTGCTTTATGTAACGGTTATCTACATTACTTTAATTAAGCCAGAATAATGATCCTGATGAAAATAATATTAATAATGAATATGACAATGAATAAGATGATGATGAATAATATGACAATGATGATGATGGTGATGGTGGTGACAACAGTAATAATAATAATGATAATAATAATAATAATAATAACAACAACAAAAATTATTATTATTATTATCGCTGAATGATTACAAACATTATATAAACAATATCAACAATACAGACTGCTCATTAACATTATACAAAGATCAGCAACATCGAGTTACAATGGATTGCTTCTCACAATACCTCCGCCGTCCTGGATCGACGCACATCACAACCAATTGGCTAATATTTATTGTCTATGGATCAAAGATCCGGATGAAGCTAACAAGCTAGAAGCGTCACCAAACTGAGCTACTTAACGACAATGTCGATATTAGAGGCATAAAACAGACAGTGAGGTAGAGGTAAGAGAGAGAGAGAGAGACCCTTAAATCATTGCTCGCCTATCTATAAATAATGTCAGAGCTGCAGAATTCCGTCATTTCGTCTGCTTCTTGATGTAATATGGATGAGAGCTAGTCGCCCGGTGGTTGTCGGGATCTCCGCCAGGGGGCGCGCTTGCTATATGTTAGCGACAGCTCGTTGATGAGAGTCGCTCTCGAGCAATATTGATGTCTCTCGTCGTGATAAACCCGCATTTTGCTGACGTGTGCTGAAATATGGACCAAACATATACCATGTTGTCGGTTCTGTGAGGTGGGGGGGGTGGTTGATGGGAGAGGGGAGGATTTGGAGTCGGGATGTGTGTGTGTGGGGGGGAGTTTTATTAGCCATTTTAGAGGCGGTTATCATCCAATATATCTGTCGTGTTGTTAGGGAGGTGTATGATTAATTGATGTTGGTACAGATGTATTGGTAGGTATATAGGGAGGTAGGCAGGTAGATAGGCAATTGGGCAGGCAAGCAGGCAGTCTGACAGCGCACGCACGCACGCACACACACACACACACACGCACGCACAGAGAGAGAGAGAGAGAGAGAGAGAGAGAGAGATTACTTTAAAAACGTCAACAGTCAGTCATACACACAAATATATACGTGCATGTATATCTATTTATACATGTATATTTCCGTCATCCTCTGTCTCTAACATTGACAGCTGAACCAAATTTCAATTTTTCATATACATGTACAACAACAACACCAACAACAAGTTCTCTCTCACCTACTGGTATCACGACGACATCTGTCAGCGACGGTGTAGACGTCAACAGCTGACCATTTATTTATATATCGACCTATTGTATGTCTGACATGGTATTTTTGTAATTATTATTCAGTAAGTGGGCCATAATGCATGTCACGTTGATGATAGGTTTGCTATAAAGCACGCTACATCTCTGTCTCCCGCTGTGGGTGTAGGTGACCATAATAACATCATATTCACAGGGCTATGTTAGTAAATAGAAATACATTGATGGCTTAGTACGGGTACCCGCGTGCGTGCGTATATATATATATATATATATATATATATATATGTGTGTGTATGTGTGCGTGTGTTGCACGAAGAATCACAAATGGTGCACACAACCTATCGGCGATTCATCAGGTGACTAAATCCAGAGAGGTGATGTTTCCTAGAGACGTGTAATGTCTCGTTGGTTTCTATGTGTCGGTGTGTGCTTGCGTGCATGCCCGCATCTTGTGTGTGGTCTTTGGTCGTAGGTAAATACAGATAATCTACGATAAAATGTATTACGAATGTTTGTTGGTCGTTTCTGGGTGGTCACTG
>JAODUP010000365.1:177500-202500 GCA_025642065.1 Paralvinella palmiformis
GGCGTCTGCCATAACGGTGAGGCGATTGGTCGGATGGGTAAGGATCAGCCCACTGACGTATCACCACTGACAGAGCTCTGTCTATGATGTCGTCGGATCTGAGGCCATCTTCTCTTTTAACTCGTCATCTATCTCACCGAAATACGACAAAGGATCCCGGTAAGGATTCTCCATTCGGTGAACAACTCTTTATAAGAGTTGGGAAATTAAAATGACAGACACACGAAGTGCAATATTCTGAGGCTCGGCTACAAGTTTTCCAGTTTTGTCCGGCAAGAGAGCTAGCTCTAAGCGCGGTATAAACGAGACTGCGCCCTCTAGTCCGCTATGGGTTTTTCACGGCATAAATCGAGACCTCTCTGTACTAGACGATATCTCGAACTAAGCCTTCTCTGTAGTAACTTTTTCTGTTTGATATAAATACGGGTTCCGTGAACAAGCTGCTGGTTTATGAAGTATCCTGCTTTACAAGGGATGGGGGGGGGGGGGTGTGGAATACTTCCTTCAAGGGTGATGCCTAGAAATATTACATTCATTCATCACCTATATTTATAATCCACATCACTGCTATGATGAGATAGACTTGATGTATATATGATGAGGTACGTACAGACGTACTGTAAACATGCTGGTGTGAACATGCCGGAGTACACCGATGTACTTCTGTCGCCGATGAGGTATTTTGAGGTGTAGCGTCGACATCCCGAGTTGCAGTATAAGGTGTGCTGAGGTTCGGTCAAATTCACGCCGCGATACCTTGAATTGCGGTTCTCGTTGAGTGAGGTTCGCCGAGGAATGATGAAGTACGCTGAGATAATTTACTTTTAATCAACGTTAAAATAATTACAATGATTAATGAGAGAGATAAAAGAAAAATGTTAATTGACTGGCTAGACCACATGCTGTCTATCTGTCTATATCTACCTGGGCTAACAGTGTCATTGGTACCGTATGGGAGGTTTAGAGAGAGGGAGGGGGGAGATATATCATCGTAGTGGGTCCGGGTAAGTTGTAGTGACGGGTTGTCGGGTAAATTTTTCTATTTGAGATAAGGGACGTCTTGGTGGGAGGGGCGGTTTGTGTCGTAGTTGGGGTTGGGGGGGGGGGGGGTTGGGGGGGTGGAGTTGGCCGTATTAAACGTGTGAGATCTACTTTGGTGGTCAGTGGTGATGAGTTTAGATAAATGGGTAGATGTAATTGTTATGTGTGTATGTGATCCGTGTTTAGGTAAATATATATATATATATATATATATATATATATATATATGTATATATATATATATGCACGCACGCGCGCCCAAACACACATACAAAATACCACAAACACACATATACGTGCATGTACGCACACACACACACGCACGCACACACGAGCACGCATGTACTCGAGCCCGCACACACACGCACACACATAGTATTAGCTTACCTATGTCCTACTCTTAACAACAACACCTTAAAGACGATGCACACCTGTCATTATACTGACAGTAGGCGAATCTCCGTGTTGACATACCTGAGTGGATCTTCTATAAACAAACCTAATTAACCGAATCAAGAAATAATTATCAGCCGACATACTGAGTTAGTCGGCCATAACATAACTATTATCATTATCTATAATAGATATCAAACTATTATCTGACATATTGAAACATCGTCTGCCATTAGGTCGGCACCGAGCTTTGATGTTCTATATCGGATGAAGAAGATGGCTCCTACTGTCCTTTTCTTC
The DNA here is from genome assembly GCA_025642065.1 of Paralvinella palmiformis. NCBI lineage: Eukaryota > Metazoa > Annelida > Polychaeta > Terebellida > Alvinellidae > Paralvinella > Paralvinella palmiformis. Next base: position 179,235 of record JAODUP010000365.1, read on the forward strand.
TTCTTCTTCTTCTTCAGACGTTGTCACAACAATCGTTTGCCAGTTCTAAGTATTGATGCAAATAATTAATTAAAACCACTTAACGATTTGAATGTGTGAGATTAGTGAGATCGTTAGTTTCGGATGAGACGACAGATTGCCGACTAAAGTTTTATTTAAATTAATTTAAATGAGTTTAATTCTAAAGGCTGGGTGTCGTCAAATGGTTATGTTTTGGTCGTTTTGTTTCACTAGCTAATGAGTTACAGAGAAATTATATATATATATAAAATATATATATATATATATATATATATATATATAATATATTTATTTATATTGGGTGACCATTTACACCGAGGTATTCTCACAGGGTGCCCTGGTAAAAACTAAAATCACAAATAGATAGTATTAAGATTAATAAAATAGTTAATAACTGACTAATCACATATATTGTATGCTCCATTGGGAGTTGAGATATGTGCTGGGTGGAAACAGGTCTGATAATAATATTGTAAATAATATTGTAAATAATATTGTAAGGCACCTTAGAGCAGCTTCTAGCTGAATAGGTCGCTATATAAATATCATATATTATTATTTTACATATTATTATATCATATTGCTACTAGAAACCTTTACGATAAGCTATAGCATATACAGGCCACATATATGATAGATACATAATTTAAATAATGCCATTACTTAGTACGTGCTAGTAGAAAATAACAACTTTACTTGAATTACTTAAATTATGACTTTAAGTCAAACAATACTTTAAGAATAAAGTTTATAATAGATAATAATCTGATGTCTCTACTGACCCCAGTTACTGGTTTAGTCAGAGTATATTTAACGAGAGTACGTTTAATGTACTCTGATGTTTATGGGACAATCTTCATGTGGGAACAAAATATGGGGATTTGTTTTATGTGACAGTATACATTGTATGAGAAATATTGTATATTAAGTATTTCATAGGAGAGTATACATACTATATGGGAGTATGTGACACGTGACTTTATTGTATCGGGTGTATATGTGAGTTTGCAATAAGCTGTATATGGAAATACATAATATTGGAGTGTAACATTGAATTACAATATCTCAGTATATAACTTAATTTATTATTTGAACTCCCGACGTGGGATGATCAGTCTGTCTGTGCCTGCCTGCCTGCCTGCCTGCCTGCCTGCCTGCCTGCCTGCCTGCCTGCCTGCCCGCCTGCCTGCCTGCCTGACTGCCTGCCTGTCTGCCTGTCTCTGTCTGTCTGTCTGTCTGTTTCTTCTCTCTCTCTCTCTCTCTCTCTCTCTCTCTCTCTCTCTCTGTGTGTGTGTGTGTGTGTGTCTCTTCTCTCTCTCTCTCACTCCATCCCTCTCTTTTTTTCCCTCTATCTACCTCTCCCTCTCTCAACTCCATCCCTCTCTCCCCCTCTCTCTCCCCCTCCCTCTCTCTCTCCCCCTCTCTCTATCCCTCTCCCCCCCCCCTTCTCTCCCTCTCTCTCCTCCTCTCTCTCTCTCTCTCTACTACGACAGTAAACAATTAAAAATATCAAGTTTATCTTATAAACATTATCTATTATCATTATTCCCGTATTACAACTAACACATCTTAGTTCAAATAACGTGTCTACTAACTGACACAGAAACAACATATATATTACACTAAAGTACATTATATCATAAGACAATTGTTAAAGGAGAATCTTACCCTCGGGAGATGGGAGTGATCTATTGAACTAAGTCAAGATTATCATAACCTATAAATACAAATATTAATAATTATTGTTTCTCGGAGATCAAATGATAGACTAATAATCGTCACTGTTAATGTTGTGTATGTGAACGTTTTCGGGGCTACTCTGACGTTTATTATGAATGTTGTTTAACGACACATCGGCACAATTTAGGCCATTGATTGTCCTACATTTTCGGTTGGAAGGAGAAGAGATAAAAATAACGAAAATAAGAAAGAAAATGTAAAATATTTATTAATTCTGACCCGTTATTATGTCATTGTTAATTGTTGATGATGAACTGATACTGACAATAACTTACTGACTTTTACATTATAGTAACTTCTACATAAATGTCAACAGAAAGGTGGAAGTGATATTTTATCCTGATTGTTACATAACAAAAGAGAATACGACAAATAAAGTGTGGTTTAAATAATAAATGTATATGTCATCAGATATCGAGTTATGGTGGTTAAGATACCACATCGTTATATTATATAAATAACTTAATGGATGGTTTTTATTATTACATATATGTATTATAGGTTAATTAGTGGCTCATATATAAACACATTTATTGGTTTAAAGATCGTGGGTTAAGCAATTTTTTTTTAACCTTTGATTTGAGGGTATACATTACAGTCAACTAGAGTGCTGGATCGTACCTTATCATCCTTAAGAGGGGGGGGGGTATTCAGAGTTAGTTATTATTATAATATATTTAGCTGGGTGATGAACGTTTATGTCTGTCTAAGGTCTAAATGTGAAGGTAGGAAGTATGGACAAGTATGTGTTAGTACATGTAGGTATAACTGTTGACATGTGTGGTAGTTTATATGGACACATGTATAACAATGTTGATTTGTATGTCTTTTCTGTGAATACATGTTTATAAATGTACGTATCTGTAACTATATGTGCGCCATAATGCTCGTTTCTGGCTTACATTATTATATATATATATGCGTGCGTGTGTGTATATATATGTATGTATATGTATGTATATATGTATGTATGTATGTATGTATGTGTGTGTGTGTGTGTGTGTGTGTGTGTTGTATGTATGTGTGTGTGTGTGTGTGTTTATCCCGTGTATTTGTCTGTGTGTATACATACATATATACATACATACATACATACATACACATACACACATACATTTTGACAATGTTTTTGTGTTACCCTTCTATAATAGCAGTTACTGTAAAGTTTGTTCTATTTATGTTACCACAATAGCTAATTGTTTGTATTCTTGGCTGATATTATCATGGCAGGCAGGTAACATTAGATATTGCCGTAGCCCACTAATGCATAATTCATGCGCTTATGCAAATGCGGCCAAGAACTGGTCGGAGAGCTGGCGATATTACGGGCAGATAGCGGAAACAATGGCGGCGGATGCCAGTCTTAAATGGTGGCATTGTCTTGGACTATGACAGTCGCCGTGATTTAGAGCGGCCAGATACACCTGTCGCCGATCGTAATTAGTCCTGACCATTTCGATGGAAAATTGTAAGGGGCAGCCCCCCCCCCCATATACCGCCACCTCCATCCCTTACCTGTAGGAGATCCGCTACAGCGCCTGCCTGCCCTCATCTCCAATGCGACCCTCCCCCCGTAAGCTACGTCATCAAATGTCCCCCCCCCTTCATGTCACAGAACCATTATATGATGACATCCAATTGTTTTAGTGCTCTTCCGTAATATAACTGTCAGCATTCCTTGGTCAGTATAACCCGATTATATACATACATACAGACAGACAGACGGGCTACTATGACAGCTCGGTGGCAGCCATTAATGGGCTGGGCGCCGCCCACCGGGCACCCCGTTGGTACGCTGATGACGTCGTCCCGTTCGGTGAGTGTGACGTCACGTTACGTCATCAGTTCGTGCGTCCACCTGCGACGTCCGACAGCGGTGTGGTACCCGGTCGGTTTGCAGCGAAGATTGGATGATGAATGATGATAAATGATGATCCGCGAATGGAGCCGACCTTATACACACCTCCGTCTATGTATATGTTAGGATATCGCCTCTAGCTGGTTATACAGCCCCCCGGGGGGCTCGTTGTCCGGGGGTGTCACTCCCCGCCGGGTGGGCTGGGCGCTGATTACCCCAGAGCGTTAGGCGATGGTGTCAATGTCGGGTGTGCCGTTTCCGAAATACGCGAAGAAATGAAGGGTTATTTGAGAGTGTGCAGTGAGTGCCCTAGCACATCCTAAGGGGTAGTGACACCCCTACACCTTATCACCGGCCAACCCTCGATGTACTCGGTGTCAAGAGAAGTAAAATGTATCCATCTCTGCCTATAAAACAGCTTATATACATATACGGCGGAATAGAACTGAACCGGTGCCCCGGGGGCTGAAACTACCCTTTCCTGGGTGCTATAAAGTAGGCAAAATAGTACCCTTGGGCCTGTCGTAGTTACTACGGCATGTCCATTTAGTGCCCACGGAGCTGGAAATATCGTATCATAGGAAGTAGAATATGAGAACTGAATGACGACATTTTTCTGTATCAGCAGCAATCGTTTATAGTAATATATATATATATATATATATATATATATATATATATATGATAGTCTTATATTAGCATGTTACTGGTTGATGTAAATATAAGCTATCACGTGACGTGATCCGTACAGCCGGAAGTTGCACTCGGCTACCCTTGTGACGTCACGAAATGTTTTAATTCGTCTTTAAACGAGAATAATTACCTTAACTTGTCTAAAAAAGGAGTGCCACCGGGTATCTGTCACTCACTCACTCACTCATTCACTCACTCACCAATCCCAAAGGTAAACCAAAATTATTATATATAGAACGATAAATTGTCTCCTATAATCTACTTTAATATTAATTCCATCAAAAATTGGATACCTATTAAATCATCGTACGATTATTGAAGATTGTGGGTGATGGGTGGTAAACGGATAGTGGGTGGTGTAATGGGTGATATCGTGAGTAACATTTGTTGAACAATTTGAGAGTACTGGTCGTTTGTGGGTTTTATATATTGGGTGTACTGTGAGTGGTATACATGGTATAATTCTTGTCTATAGTGTGGGTGATATAGAGGTTGTAGATCTTGTCAATATACCGGGTGGTATGGGTGTTGTAGATTTTACCATATTGTGGGTGCTTTAGAAGTTGTAAATGTTGTCCATATTTTCTGATTGGTATTGAGGTTGTAGCTGTCCGTATTTTGTGGGTGATATTGAGGCTGTATATGATGTGGGTGGTTTAGAGGTTATAGGCGGTGTCCATATTTTCTGGGTGGTATTGAGGTTGTACATGTTGTGGGTGGTTTAGTAGTTATAGACGGTGTCCATATTTTCTGGGGGGTGTTGATGTTGTAGATGTTGTGGGTGGTTTAGAAGTTATAGACGGTGTCCATATTTTCTGGGGGGTGTTGATGTTGTAGATGTTGTGGGTGGTTTAGAAGTTATAGGCGGTGTCCATATTTTCTGGGTGGTGTTGATGTTGTAGATGTTGTGGGTGGTTTAGAAGTTATAGGCGGTGTCCATATTTTCTGGGTGGTGTTGATGTTGTAGATGTTGTGGGTGGTTTAGAAGTTATAGACGGTGTCCATATTTTCTGGGTGGTGTTGAGGTTGTACATGTTGTGGGTGGTTTAGAAGTTATAGGCAGTGTCCATATTTTCTGGGTGGTATTGAAGTTGTTGATGTTGTGGGTGGTTTAGAAGTTATAGACGGTGTCCATATTTTCTGGTTGGTGTTGATGTTGTAGATGTTGTGGGTGGTTTAGAAGTTATAGACGGTGTCCATATTTTCTGGTTGGTATTGATGTTGTAGATGTTGTGGGTGGTTTAGAAGTTATAGACGGTGTCCATATTTTCTGGTTGGTGTTGATGTTGTATATGTTGTGGGTGGTTTAGAAGTTATAGACGGTGTCCATATTTTCTGGTTGGTGTTGATGTTGTAGATGTTGTGGGTGGTTTAGAAGTTATAGACGGTGTCCATATTTTCTGGTTGGTGTTGATGTTGTAGATGTTGTGGGTGGTTTAGAAGTTATAGACGGTGTCCATATTTTCTGGGTGGTGTTGATGTTGTAGATGTTGTGGGTGGTTTAGAAGTTATAGACGGTGTCCATATTTTCTGGGTGGTGTTGATGTTGTAGATGTTGTGGGTGGTTTAGAAGTTATAGACGGTGTCCATATTTTCTGGTTGGTGTTGATGTTGTAGATGTTGTTCATGTTGTGAGTGGTGTAGGGACATCTAGTATGTAGATTACCCACAGCGCAGACGTTGTGTGACTATAACAGTTTCTGTAAATGTGGGATTGTTGTAAAGATGTTGTGTGGTGTACCACCCAACAATCACCCAATACACTCACGAACATACTGATACAATTATTCTGTACTCGTCTAACAAAGATTGAAAGAAAGACGTACAAATAAAGAACACACACACACACAGGCACGTACCCACGTACATACGCACGCACGCATAGAGGGGAGGGGGAAAGAGAGAGAAGGGGGGGGGAGATGAGATTTAACGCAGACGACATCAGACCAAGATGGCGGGCGTTCCCTAATGGCTGACTGGGTGAGGACAAAAACACAGTCCGCGGATCTGATAAAAGTCGACTTAGCTTAGAGATGAGGATGCGAGGAGGACATGTCGAGGATTTTTACGCTCCAGTCGTCTTCAAAAGAGGATATTTTATCAATCTTTTGCTAGACTTCCGGCGTCGCTGTTTCGAACCCGAGGCAAGTCGGGGTCAGCTGGTGGACACTGGGCGATATTGAGGGATTATGGAAAAGGGTTATTGGATGTTGAGCGGGAAATAAGTGGAAATGAGAGAAATGTAGGTGTGTTCAGGATATGCACGTACACATAACACACAAGTACACATACACATGTACACACACACTTCACTTGTATACAGAAACACTTATACATAAATACAGACACACACAAACACACATACATACATACATACATACATACACACACGCGCGCGCGCGCGCGCACGCACACACATACACACACACACATATATATATATATATATATATATATATTACATACACGCGCGCACACACGCGCGCACACACACCAACTCTGGCATGCACATATACGAACAACACAATACGTGATTAACACGCCAATTAACGCGGCAATTTATCCAGTCAAAACATCTATACGCTACTGGGAATCACCAACGTTGAATATTTTAATTAAAGAACGCGACAAAACACGTCTAACTCGGCCTTGTACTTACCGAAGACGAGCCGAATTATTCCCAATCGGTGTTTAGAAAACGTGCTAAAATAAGACGAAAATCGCCGATTCTCTTCACCTTCAGCTCGGATGCGGGCTTTTAATTAACCATACCCTCAAACCGGCAATTTTAATCTCCCCCGTGATTACCCGGTTTATTATGGTTGACCCATCTAGCAGTTAAACATCAAAGACTCGTCGTCGTCGTAGACAGGTACTAATATCAAACGGTTATAATTACCGTACGTCGCTTATATCGGCATTTTATACCATGTCGTTTTTTATCCGCGATTTTGGCGAACGGAAACTTTTCCGATTCCGTTTCGCCATTCGTACGAGCGACGTGAGACGGCCGTTCTCTCACAGAGTGGACCATCTTTGCGAGACTAATTCTTCCAATTCGCTGGTCAGAATCAAAGGATATCCGTCGAAAAATTCACCCGCGGGTATTGGTCGCGGAGATATTCGGCGCTACTCGGAATATCGGGCAAAATGTGTGTGGTGTTGGCCCCGTGAACATCGCTTATAGATGACGAGGCGGTAAGAGCTGTCGGAGTGACGGCGATGGCGGCGCGCTTGTCGTCCCACGAAATCGGCGACATATTTAGTAAGATAATTTCCGATCATAAATTATAAACGCGAAACAATTTGCCGAGTAATTTGTATTCGGTATCAATTTTACGACCCCCACATCTGTCGTGGCGAGTTCGAGCCACTTTTTGGCCAGGTACTCACAGCTATGTTGAGCGTGTTTCTATTTAAACTCCGATCTCTCGTCTAGATAGCTGCACCATTTCGGATCGTTGTTGCATTTCTTTTTTTCCCTCGTCTTTCTTTCGGTCACGAAAATGTTCGGCCAATTTTTGTCACTCTATGTTTATGTCTGTGATAGGATCGGTGTGCGCTCTAGCGAAACGTTTCCTTATCACCAGAAGGCGGTTATCTCAGAGATAAGGGCTTCTTCGTAATCTCTGATTAGGCGTATATATTCATTAATATTCATATTTCATGCGTAGATTTGAAGAATGTAAGCGCCTCCGGTTGTTGAGATGTGTTTCGGAGATGGCAGAAAATAGTTCCTCGGGCGCAGCGATATGATCCGGCAGCCGGTGTGAGGTGTCCCTCGCGGATGTATACACAAGCTAACCTGGTTCGTTCTGTCAGCCATTAATAATATCAGTTATAATCTGTGGGTATTAGTTACGAGAAAAACGCCGAGTTGTGATATTGGATGTGCTAGTTAACGAAAAAAATTATAAATTAAATTAAAAACTAGCTAGCAGGTTTACTGGTAACGTAGACCCTAATATGTATAGATGTGGTATATAGGTGTGTGTGTGTGCGCGCGCCCGCATGCATGTGTGTCTTAGATCTACCCAACTGTACGCGCACGTGCGTCTGCACGCACACGTACTTGAATACCAGCCCGGGCTCACATCTGTATGTATGTATGAACACCTGCATGTACATTTATATTTGTATACATGCGTATGTAACACTAGACACATAGGCATGTATGCCTACCTATATGCATACATACACATATACATGTACACACGTAAGCAGATGAAACACTCATACATGCGTATAGGAATGTGCACCTGCATGTCCACACAGGCATGTAAGTTATATAAAGGGCCATACACACATGGATACGGACGCACAAGTAGACACACACACACACACACACACACACACACACACACACACACACACACACACACACACACACACACACACACACACACGTCATATCCCCCACCATTAGTGATGTTAATCCAGTGTGCCCCAGCAAATGTCAAAAATAATTAAAGCTCAGTTCAATATGGCGACCGATCGTCTGTGATGTAAACAAGCTTGTAACTAATGTAACTAAATGTCTAGCTGTTAACGTCTTGTCGTATTAACCTGGTGTATTGTCAGGGATGTCATTAACCTAACTATAAACATCGGGGTAGGATGGGAATACGAAGGGGAACCATCGGAACCAAGCCCGGTATCATTGCTCCGGGACGACTACGGCGCCCTCTGGGACGCATCGTCTGGGATCATTTAAAACAATTTGGCGCCCTCTCGGGGATGTTTCGGGGATGTCGGTGGGATCAAATAACGCCCAGGCCTCGCCCCGATCTCGCACCGAGGTCGGACATGACACCGGAAGTGGCGAGGCTGAGGCTCGGTGAGGCTGATTGAGGCGCTCGCCAGTGGCCCCCAGGGGGCGTCAGACCTCATCAATTCTGTCGCTCGACTCTCCGCTCCGTCTAATTCCCGCCACCAGCGAGCACGTGATAACACGTGCTGGTAAATAGTGTAACCGAGCGTCAGGCGGGCAGACCAACATGGCGGCCGTCCCCGAAGTGTGTAGATCTTCGTGTAACTTGTAACTTGACGACAGAATTCGCGCCATTCGCTCTCCACGATAGTGGCTTGATGAACTGGCCACCAGGGGACGTTAGTGCCGAGGTGCTGACCGGACCGGAAGTCGACTCTGGTTTAGCGACGTGTCGCTTAACGACGGCGACGGTTCCCGGCTGTTGCCGCGTTAGATCGTCAACGAGCCAGGATCTGGGATGTCGGGAGGCTGTGGTATTGAAGATTTTGGATAGGGGCGGGGATGATGGTGTGATCGTTCCGGATCAGGGTGAACGTGATAAAGTAGAAATGGGATGGAACGTCGGAGATGGCTGGATACCATGACGTATTACTGTTGAACGACATCCAAGATGGCGGTCTTTGACAACAACTTGGATGGCGGTTTCTATATTTGAACAATATCCTGTTTTAGCGTCTGAAAATATATGAAGCAAACGGGATATTTGTTATATGTTGATAATATCTCAAGAACTTAAGACCTGACTTACTAAAACTAATATGACATAGTGTCTTAACTCATAAAATAATAATTATCTTTATTTAACTTAATAATGATGATGATGATGATGATGATGACATTAATAATAATAACAATAATAAAATATTACACGTGTTCGGGTATCAGATAAAAGCCGTCTGTTTTACATTCACCATTCTACACTAAAGATAATGACAGTAGATGGACGACATCGAAGACTTAAGTATACGTTGATATGACAATAAACGATAATTAGTGTTAAAGTTATACAGAAATAATAGATCTAGAGTATCAGTTAATATATTGAAGGTCTTCACATCTGATGTGTGTTTATATTGTGTTCACTGGTGTTTGGTTGTTTTCTCTTGTTCGGTGAACGTGTTTCGTGTCTCGAACTAACAGCCATCGGCCATTTTAATTTATTTAAGGAATCTAATCTTGACATCATATCATCTTGTTATTTTCAGCTTAGTTTGGTATAATTTCAACGGACATTTTTATTTTATGTCTCTCTCTCTCAAAACTAATATCTCAGTCAGTCTGTGTCTGTGTGTGTGGGGGTGGGGTGGGGTGTATGTTATATTTGTATGTGTTATATAGACAATGATGTTTGTCGAATGTTTGATTAGAAGCCGACATATGACTGTTGGGGGTCAGGGTGAAGCGTTTGTATACCTTGGACAATGATAACGTTATTGGTCTATGTGTAACCCATTGGTCTAAACACACCTGATGTCTTGTTGGTGGTAAATGAGACAACCCTATCATCAGCTGACTCTAACACGACGGTAAATGGCGGCACGCACACGTAAACCGAGTCGCAGACGTACACTGGCACGGAACCTCGGCTAGATCCAGAACGGGCTGCACGCACGTTTGCAGAGTCACACACTCACACTGTGTCCCTCATCTCTCTCTCTCTCTCTCTCTCTCTCTCTCTCTCTCTCCTACACACACACACACACACACACACACACACACACACACACACACACACATACGTTTACACACATATACAAACACACACACACGTACGGTGTCGCCTTATGCAAGGTATCACGCTGAAATGAAATTATGTTTGATTAACATTAGAAATGGTTATAATATTAAAGGGAATTAGTAAAAAAAATTATGTGACATTATGACTTTATTTATCTTTATATTAAGTTTATTTTATTTTAATTGTAGTTAGTTTTAATGGTGTTAAAAAGATATAGATAGATACAGACAGAGAGATATACAAATAGACGGACGAATACAACAACAACAAAATATTGTTACACGATCACATCACAACTGGATGTTCACAGGAAAAACTTCAGATCCGGACATTCATACAAACCCTATATTCGAACATCCATGCTGAACTGCAAATCCCGACAACATTCAAAACTGCAGATCCGAACAACGATACAAAACTCCATATCCGGACAAAGCGTGGCACGCAGACTTCGACGCCAACTCCACGCCAACTCCACGCCAACTCCACACCAACTCCACACCAACTCCACGCTAGACCAAGGGGACGAGATTTTTAACCGAATTTATTTTCCTTCTTTCATTCCATTACGACCAACTCCTAGCAATGGCCGACCAAAGCTTCCTGGGGGATTTGAAACAATGGCCGCCATTTGTCCTCTCGCCGACTACATCCGGAATACCAGGCAGCCCGATCACGTGGTTTGCCGACGTCACGGCGACGGGCGATAATCGGGGATGACCCGCTCCGGGCCGAGTTCTTTATCTAGGACGACAATAATTCATTAGACGTTGATTAGCGATCAATTGTGCAATTTATTTCGCCTGAAATCAGCGAATCGCTTCACTCGGCCATATAACACGACGGCACTTCCGGTAAAAATCGTCCAATCCGCTTCCAATTTGCATCGAAGGCGCCCACTGGTCGGCCGGAGCCCTCCGATATTTAGCCGTATTTTCCGATCGTCGCCATTTTAATAAATGAAATGATAACGCTCGGCGTAATTATATTTTCAGCTCGTTCGGCGGCCGCCATCTTGGATCGATTGTCGCCGAACTGAATCGTGTCTAATGGTGGAAATTGTTTGCGCCTATAATGGCGAATTAGCGCCCTCTGTCGGACGGTGGCGTCGCGCCGCCGGACGTGAGAGGTAAGTCGTAATCGTATCGCCGTTGATGACGGCCCGAACAAACCCAAACCGGGCTCGTCGCCATTTTGTCTCCCGGATCTACGTCGACATCCCAAAATAAATAGACAATTATCTATCGGACAATCTTCCGATCGTCATCTTCACATATTCTACATGTACTCTTTGCATCTGGCCAATATTTGAACATTTCTCTCCGCACGCGCTGGCCCTAAACCGCCGTCCGCCCCATGCGCATGCGCGTCGTAGATCGTCTTCCGCTACAATATATCGGAGCGCGTATTTAACCGTTCCGCCCTCACGTGTTTACTAAACTAATACCACGTGGTCAGAGGTGAACCAATCAAAATATTTCCTCTCGGCGGCCGCCATTTTGACACTTTTCGAGCTCCGCTGTCGTCGGATCGCCTTTGTGCGATGGCCGCACTTCCGGCGGGCGATAAAAGGTGTTCGCCGTTCGTTTCGCCTTCCATCTTTCTCGTCTTTGTCTCCAAGGTCGTCGAGGTCAGCGTTGGCCAACAGTGCCGTCTGTCGGCGTGGCGTACGGACGGCAGCCATCTTACTTTTCATGCCCCCTTCTCGCCACTTACAATTTCCGTTATAATTTGTCGACAATATTTGAGCAATATTCGATTTTCAAAGGGACGCCGTACCGCCATTTTTAGATCGTGTTTACTTTTCGCTCTCCAAGCTACTCAGCGACAGATACGTGGTGTGACTGGGGATAGGAAGGGCCAGAGGTGGGAGGGGAGGGGAGAATAAAGGGGAGTGGGATGTGGAGAGCAGGGAGAGAACTAAGGGAGAGAGAGAGAGAGAGAGAGAGAGAGAGAGAGAGATTGAAGGATAAATAAATAGATGCAGAAAGAGGGGAAACAATGGGGGTAGATGGGAGTTGTTGGCGACGAGGAAACATAAATAACTAAGGAATTGGGAAAAAATATGGAGAATGGTGAGATTATATAAATATTATATTATAGAGCTAAAGACGAGAATGATAAAGATGAGATAGACATCTGTATCTATATTACCTAGAGTATAGTTATCGTATAGTATTTTTAGACCGATGACGAACTGTATACTCTGATATAACGTGGTTAACGCGTTGTGTTTATAATGGCGAGATGTCCGACTTAGTGAGGTCTCACTGTAGGCAATATCTCTACCAATAACGGCCAGTCGCCGCTAAAACCTAATCCGGGTAAATACAATGACAAAAACGGCTTCATTTCGCTTAAAAAAGGCATTATTTTGTTTTCGTGTCGAGATCTCCAGCTTGTAAATGGAAAGAAAACACCGGCGAAGGACTTCTAGCGGCCGTCGGGCGAACTACGAGACAGCGAAATAACAATGGCGATGGTTCTTATAATGACGTGTGTGTGGAGAGAGAGAGAGAGAGAGAGAGTATGGCAAGCTGGCAATTTGTGGTAAAATGGGAATGTTTTAGGTCAAAATGGAAATGATGTGTTGGAAATAGATGGGTGTGGTGTGTAGGAGAGGGTGATGGGGTGGTGGAATGAGTGATTGGATCTTATGACAGGGTTGGTGTGGGTAGGATGTGTGTATATGTTTGCGTGTGTGCGTGTGCGTACGTGTATGAGTGCCTGCGTGCGTGCGTGTGTATGCTTGTGCGTGTGTCTGTATATATATATATATATATATATATATATATACACACACACACACACCAGATGTATGACGGTGGGTGGGTATAAGGTGGGTGTGTGGATGTGCGCTAAATGGATGCCACAGTAATTAGCTTCTTCACCCAGCACTAACGGTATATTTGTCCAAAACCGGCCGACACTAGTCAGGTCCACTATAACAGTATCAGCCAGGACCACCCAGTATTAACCACCCTGACCAGTACATACCATCTATAGGACCACCCAACACCACCCATACCCTACCATCAATCTCTCCATGTCAGACCATATTATCTATCAATCACCATATTATTGCCAACTCATCATATCTTCTACTCGATGACGAAGGAATTTCCTCGGAAATTGGATTTTCGTCCCCAATCTGCGTCATCTCTCTATCTGGATACTATAGTTAGCTGTGTCTCTGTCTAGATACTCTAGTTAGCTGTGTCTCTATCTGGATACTATAGTTAGCTATGTCTCTGTCTGGATACTATAGTTAGCTGTGTCTCTATCTGGATACTATAGTTAGCTATGTCTCTGTCTGGATACTATAGTTAGCTGTGTCTCTGTCTGGATACTATAGTTAGCTGTGTCTCTATCTGGATACTATAGTTAGCTATGTCTCTGTCTGGATACTATAGTTAGCTGTGTCTCTATCTGGATACTATAGTTAGCTATGTCTCTGTCTGGATACTATAGTTAGCTGTGTCTCTGTCTGGATACTATAGTTAGCTGTGTCTCTATCTGGATACTATAGTTAGCTATGTCTCTGTCTGGATACTATAGTTAGCTATGTCTCTGTCTGGATACTATAGTTAGCTGTGTCTCTGTCTGGATACTATAGTTAGCTGTGTCTCTGTCTGGATACTATAGTTAGCTGTGTCTCTGTCTGGATACTATAGTTAGCTATGTCTCTGTCTGGATACTATATTAGCTATGTTCTTCTATACTATATTCTGTGTCTGGTGGGTAGCGGAGAGGGTCTGGATACTATAGTTAGCTGTGTCTCTGTCTGGATACTATACTTAGCTGTGTCTCTATCTGGATACTATAGTTAGCTGTGTCTCTGTCTGGATACTATAGTTAGCTATGTCTCTGTCTGGATACTATAGTTAGCTGTGTCTCTTTCTGGATACTATAGTTAGCTGTGTCTCTGTCTGGATACTATAGTTAGCTGTGTCTCTGTCTGGATACTATAGTTAGCTGTGTCTCTGTCTGGATACTATAGTTAGCTATGTCTCTGTCTGGATACTATATAATTATAGCCATATTTACATTTATATGTATCCATCTCTGTGTCTGGTGGGTAGCGGAGAGGGTGAGCCTGGTGCTTGAGTGGCAAATTGTGTACATGCGTGTGTGTGGGGGGGGGGGGAGGGAGTCTTATCTCAGCGAATTAAAGGCACTATGACAGATCAGTAGGGAGTTGTCCATTCGCTGTAAAATATAAACAAATCCTCGAAAAACGGTAATAATTGCCGAACTATAATAAATATAATAAATCTATAATACAATTGTTAGATATTACGGTCAACTCTCGCTATAATATGTCACTAAATAAAACTAGAACGTTTTAGTAATTTCTCGAACTTTAATTGTCACTATATAGTGAATAAAACTTGAACAACAGCTAAAGTAACTTGTTAAAAAGAGGGGGGTCTAAAATAAATATATTAAGTGTTTGAGGGTTTAGCGGTCCGGAATCAACGAGCTACGAACAGATAATGACATTATAAGACTTTTGTTGAAAATGTACCATATTTGGGGGGGGGGGTTGAAAGGGGGGGGAGTGTAAGTTAAGAAAGCTTCGGCGAACATTTGGCCTCGAGTGTGTGATTATATGTAATAAAGAGTGAATACTATCGGAGGATAAAAGGTTGCGCGGCTCTGTGATTCTTAAGACGGCTGATGACGTCATCGCCGGTGACATAAGAGGACCGACGACGAGTGAATATTGTTTATTTTTGACGACGAGTGTATATTGTGTATGGATGGCTGGTAAACATTAATAAATGCTCGTCCTTAAATGTAAACAAGCCCGATGTTTACGACCGCTGACCGGGGGTCACATTTGTTAACATGTTTGGAAAATGGCTCGATCAGATTGTCGAACTGTACCGGAAGTCGCACGGCGGACGTATTGGGATTCGGTCACGTGACCTTTGATTGGTTGGTCGTGTGTGTGTGGGGGGGGGCGTGTGTGTGCGCGTGCGTGCGTACATGTGCATGCACGCGCTCTCTCTCTTTCTCTCTGTTGTTGCCCTAGCTGTTTGTATATATTTATTTGAATGTGTATGAATGTGTATTAATATAGGTCAGCGTGTATATACGTATATGAGTATACGTGTATATGTTTTCACGCGTGCACGTGTGCGTATATGCCTGTAATAGTCATCTTCCTTTTTGTTTGCCTAGAATACCGCAAAATGTACAAGCCACG
The DNA here is from genome assembly GCA_025642065.1 of Paralvinella palmiformis. Lineage (NCBI taxonomy): Eukaryota > Metazoa > Annelida > Polychaeta > Terebellida > Alvinellidae > Paralvinella > Paralvinella palmiformis. The sequence continues at coordinate 195,268 of JAODUP010000365.1, forward strand.
TTACAGCATTCCCCCGACATCTAACCCGGTTCTTATTACAGCCGTAGTTACAGTAGCGACTTCATTTAACCCCACGTGACCCTCTCCCCCCAGCAACAGTTACCGTAGCCATCAAACGGTCGGCCACCCCATCGTTATGGCGTAAAGAAATATCTGTCAGATTATAGTGGAGCACGTGTCGACGTGTTTGTTAGAAAACAGTCTTACACCAATTATTATACAATTAGTGGATTTAATACCGAGAGATGACGCTAACATAGACACATCTGCGGCTTTTCATCATCGGGCCGAGCTCGGTGTGTGTGCGCGCGCGCGCGCGCGTGTAGCGAGGGTTTACCGCGTTTAGAGAGACGAGCCCCTGGCCCCACGGTCATTAGAGACGTGGCCGAGGCTCCTTCCCACCCCCTACCCCCTGTTATAGCTCGTCCCCCCGGTCCGTGCCCCATTGTGAGACAATTATCTCTGATTATCGTCTCAGTCTTGGCTTCTGCCTCCCAGTAATTTTCGGCCATAATTCACGTCGTGAACGGCCCCCATCGTACCGTCGTCACCCGGGTAGGCCGACCATTCGTTACACCGCCCATGTCGCTCTATCGGAGGGCAGCTCCGGTCTACCATATGTCACTGTTAGCAAGAGAGTGAGTCGGTTTCGTGGTGAAGCTTCCGTTAATGTATCCAGGTATTCCTCGTCTGCCATATGTCGCTGTATCGAGGCTAGTTACGGTATCAAGTATGTTATCTATATGTTATACCGTATACAACTTTACTGTACGGCTTCTGACTTGAGCTCTTAAAGCCAGAACTGAGATCCAGATTGTAAGTTGCTCCAGAATGATTTAGACTTTGATCCAAACCAGACGATGACGTGTAACATTTGTAATTTAAATTATTTTAACTAATCTCCTATTCTGTGACATGAAAATTGAATGTTGATCGGTCATATATATATATATATATATATATATATATATATATATATATATATATATATATAAATTTAAATAATCATAAATGGACGATGATTAAAGTTTAACAAATGTTATACGAATCATGTCCAAATTAACAAATGTTATATGAATCATGTCCAAATTAACAAATGTTATGCGAATCATGTCCAAATTAACAAATGTTATATGAATCATGTCCAAATTAACAAATGTTATACGAATCATGTCCAAATTAACAAATGTTATACGAATCATGTCCAAATTAACCGATGTTAGAAAGCATAGGCAGCTTAAAATTGATATACCATTATCTAAATATGTATTAATTAAATATCGTAAGAAAATCTTCAAGTACGTTAGTGTATTTGTTTGTGGAATCAATTGTCAAGATTTTATTTGTGCTTAATCGTCCCACACTAGCTGACAAATGTCTTATAGAATTGTTATTGATGTTATAGAAATATTGTAATAATAATAATAATAATAATAATAATAAGATGACTAATAATAATATTGTAGTTTATCATACCGTGTAGGGTTTCATATATGTAAACTAATATACTATATTCCCATTGTGTGGCCTCCAAGATGAGTCATCTGTCATTTTATTTATAAATAATCCTCCATTATGTTATCTATTTGTCTTTGTTTGTTAAGCAATGTTTTCTCTATCGACAGTCTAAACAAAGTTTTATTATTTTTACGAAGGTTTCAAGCCAGTAATGTATTTACATCTGTGTCCAGGAGTACGAAGACGGACTAGAGTATAACATTGACTCCTGATAGTCAGATGTATGTTGTAATATAGTATGTGTCGGTATAGCGAGACCGCTGACTACAGTAAAGTCTCTATCCTATCTTAAGCTGACTACCAGTTTTGACTGTTACCGAGTTATTTACAGTAGTACTCGTCAAGGTTATATCTATGTATATGACAAGCTATACTGATGATGTAGCCCGTATAGCCTCATATACCGTCCACATTACTGTACGAGATATGACTACAGTAGAACCACTGTCACAGTCACAATTATCCTCTCACCTACAGTGTGTCACCATCGTCCAGCGACTCTCCTATACAGTAGAGACTCGGTTAAATCAGTGTGAGCGCCAGACTGTCATAATTTCATCATTGTCGGTTATAGAAATGATGAGTTGCCCCGCTGGGCTCCAGCCTCGCACCTCGTAACATCGTTACTGGCTAAATTAGAAAACTGGCCCCAGACCGGTTGTCTGACCGTACCCCACGGGCAGGGCGGGACAGCACGGGGTGCGTTTGAGGGGGGGGGGGAGGTTGCGGGGCGTGATGCCTGGAGACCATGATTTGATGGTTTGGGGTGTATGGAGAATGTCGAGCTTATAGCTCTGGTAGGAGTTGTTATGGTGATCGGCTCGGTGTAGGGGTAAGCTGGGTGGCCGGGTGGTCACCGATGGGTGATACGGTGGGTGGTGTTTAGGTGGCTGGGTGATGGGTTATTGATGGTAGGCGACGGAGATCTAACAGGTTGTGTCCGGCCCATATAGCATCTGCTCTCTACTGAGATGGCGTGTAAGCAGGGTTATACACAGATGGGGTTAGTACATGCGCGCGCGTGTGTGTGCGTGTGTGCGTAAATAGGTGTGTGCGTGTGTGCGTGATCGCATGCTTGCGTGCTTGGATGCGTATTTGTCCGTCCGTCCGTCTGTCAAATATATGTCTGTCTCGATGTCTTCCACGTTTTCTGATGCCTGTATCTATATATCACCACATATCTGCGGGTATCTATCTATGCGCATAAATATATTAAAACGATTTCCCCGCGTAACCTCCTCCATCTCCCCCCCCCCCTCACACACACACACCCGTTGACTAACTGCCGACAATCGACAACAAACATCAACATTATTTACGACATCCGCCATGTTGTTACGATCATCAACAGAAGGCCATAACTCTCATCCGTCGACGTTAAAACAATTCTACGTCACATCTGTCACGGGGGCTCATTACAGACAGAGACAGATTGTCAACAGACATCCCTTATCGCTAAAAGAACATCACCACGTCTTCCCCCCTGATGAATAGCTACTAGGTCGAGATAACGGCGGAGCCGGGCTGCCGGTCGTCTTTATATCGACAGATATATTTCATTTTAACATAAGGCTCAGCTAATGATTAATTATGGCTGCGCTGGCTGTCCGTCCGTCCGTCCGTCTGTCTGTCGCCATTATCTGTGGCCGATCTAAGAAGGCGACCGGAACACGTGTTCTACGTCATCAGTCGATCTCTACATATCAGATCATCGTCAGGCGAAGATTAAATGACCGTAATATGTAACAGCTTGAATATAAATTATCGGTTATGATGATGATGATGATGATGATGGTGACGATGATGATGATGATGATGATGATGGTGACGATGATGATAATGTTTGGTTGGTTGGTTGAGTACTGCACTGACCATAAAGCTACTAACTAATAATAATAATAATTTGTCCAGAACATTCAGATGGGTACAAAGCGTTAACCCGGGAAAATCAGATCAGAATATTTTTATATGACAATCGTAAACCTTCACAAATTGTTCTTGCTCCGCGATAAATCCCACGTGATCAGATATAGCCCGTTCCACAGCGCGAAGGGGCGGCCATCTTTGTTCGATGACGTAAAGTCGTAAAACTATATTCACTTCCGGTGCACGCCACCGATCGGAAAGCGCCATCTATGTGAAGCGTGGGACAAAGCTGGGCCGATAGGATTGTTCGCCGATCCCGATAACATTGTTCCAGAGCAGAGGTTGTCTATAATTACGGGTGATGTACACGACAGAGTCCTGCCGATCCATGTTAGCGTGTCCCGGATCACGACAGATGGCGAACCCCTTTGTTAATCGGGTCATTAAAGTCCTAATCTTCCGAGATAATCCCCGCCACCAGATGGCAATCGCCAGCTGGGACTTCCGGTAGCCATTGTCGGCGGTCCGTCAGTCAGTCCGCTATATAGCAGTCTGGATCGGTCGTAACATCGGCCAGGCACGTGTTATCTGGTATCCAGAGATCGGGATCATTGATAGTTCGTCCAGGTGTACCAACTGTCGGATGGGTATCCAGACAGAGCGGCGTCGACAATCCAGTGTCATTTCGAGTACATTCTGATAGGTGTGGTGCACGCTCGTGCATGCGTATGTGTACGTGCGCGTACGTTGACCAGTAGATGATGATTGGTGTTTTACGGCCACTTTTGTACACATGGTAAGCTAAATGGGCCGAGCGACCTTCAAAGGTAATGAAGCGAAGTCAAAGATGAAACACCCTTAATTCAGACAGGCCCACGACGAGATTCGAACACAATTGGTAGTGATCTGTGATCCAACGCGCTACCAACTAGACCACGAAAACACCCCACGTTGACCAGTAGTACTATAGCTATATTTTGGGTTGGGGACAATCGGTGGGTTGGGTGTTGAAATGGGGCAACATTAAAGTTGCCTACTCAGCATTACATTTGGCACGGACCAAAAATGGCTGTAATCGGGTACTAAAGCTGTCTTCTCGGCATTGTTCTTGGCATCTCTAAAAATGGCGTTAGGGAGAAAAACCCACAAAGCGTTAATGTACGATAAACCAAACTGACATTAAAGCTGACCGGTCGACGTTCATCCCGAAAACAATGACGTCAGTTACGTACGGCCAAAGATTAACATTAAAGCTATCTTATCGACATTCTTGTTGACATCAATTGATTTACGATAACCTCAGACTAACATTAAAGCTGACTAGTCGACATTCTTCTCCGTCATCCCCCCCCAAAAAAACCTCTCCAACATTAAAGCTGTCTCGTCATCACACCTACCGTACGCTACCATACTAAAGGCTGACTATAGGACGATCACTAAAGCTGTTCTTTAGTCGCCATCGGCAACCATCAAAAGGTGCTCAACGATAGCTTTAATACGGTCATAGGCGGCAGTATAGCAGTATAGCTAACTTAGCCGGAGGTTATAGGTACGTATAGATGGGGAACTCTATCTCTACAAACGGTTACGACACTAACATCTCAGCCATTCTGTCGTTTAGTGAAAAGACAACAACCAGTTTAGGTTAGTTAGTTATATTGGGCATTATGGGCATCTTTTGGTTTGGTGGTGATGGTGATGTAGTGGTGCTCATGGTGGTGGTGTGGTTTGATGGTGCTGGTGGTGCTGCAGGCTGTGGTGGTAATGTGGTGAGACACTCAACCCCCGCCTCCTCATATACACGTATGTCAGTCATGGATCTATGGTGACTCTCTTTAGTGTACTATAATAGTAGTATCATTTATATAGTATCCAAAGTAACTAAAATTACAAGTACTATCATAGGATGGGTAGCATCATAGAATTAGCATTATATCTAATAATAATAATAATAATAATAATAAATAAAATTTAATATAATAAAGTGTTTATTATATATTTCAAAGTATTCTAATACCCTATATTACGTATACTGTAGTAGTAACTGTTTTAGTATCCGTATTACCTGTACTTTTATAGTACCATCATGGCCTCTATATTGGTATACTATCGTAGTATCTCTACTATTTGAATGTTCGTAGTCTGTATTGCGTGTAGCTGTCATATTATCTGTTGTATCTGGATTGTAGTATCTGTAATATCTGGATTACAGGTACAACCGCATTATCTGTACTATCGCTAATACGTCTATTATCGTAGTATCTGTAGTATGAATATTACGTGTACGAGGGTCCCTGTGTTAGTTACGTTCTCGGCCACCGGGAGGCGTGTCTGTCGACAATAAAAAGCCAGTCAGTTTTAATTACATTTCGTCATGACATGTGTATGATTGTTAAAGAACATCACTTAAGATGGAGTTTGATTGTGAGAGAAGATGGTCGGATACTCTCACATACAGACATGATGTTGATGTTTAGACCAAACACGTCTCTCTATATATAACTAATTACATTCTGGGAGGGATACGCTGGGTTGTGTGTGTGTGTGTGTGTGTGTGTGTGTGTGTGTCTGTGTGTTTTATGTAGTGTAGGTGATATAACATCACGTGTTATACTTTCATTCAAGCAACAATTAACTCCAAACTGATTTTTAAAAAAATATTTAATTGTAAGTATAATTAATTACCGGTAAAATTAGAGAAAAATTAAAAGAAAAAAGAAAATTTCTAAAATAATCCAAAAGAGGATAATCTAAATATAAAAAAAGAAGAAACTATGGTTAAAACAAAACCAGGCTTTGTGTCGAACACTACGGCCAAGAAAGATTAAACCTAAAATGGAGAAATAAAATATTAATACACAGTATGAATAATGTGTGAATAATATCAGCATAAATCAGAATAAATTCAGATTAATACTAATAGCAGCGATATAACACGACTCAACCCAATAGCAACAGTGTGTATGTAGGTGTAGGTGATATAACATCACGTGGTTTGTTTGATAGGTGGAGTTATGTTGATGGCGGATTGATGGGTCTATGTTGGGGGGGGGGTCATTTGGATGGACGGACCAATGGATATATACAGTTACACCAGAATAAACAGATTGTGTGATACACACACACCCAAAACACAACACACACATATATATATATATATATATATATATATATATATATATATTATATATATAAAGATATAATTATATATATATATATATATATAATTATATATATAGTATAATATAAAATATAGTAAAGTGTAAGGTATAAATAAATAGATAGATAAATTAGAAAAATAAATACAGACAGGTAGTATATAAAAATAGAAGACAGACAGACAGACAGACAGATACATACAAACAGACAGACAGACATAGACGGACAGACAGACATTATCACCAACAGCTCTACCTATCGGCGAAGTTTGTCAAATTTCGTCCAATTAGCCGTCTTTGTATTAGCGGTCCCGACCGTCCTAGCTCGGCACTAACACCGTCCCGGCTCTGACCTAGCCCTGACCTAGATCGTGATTTTCTATCGATGCTGATTACGTAGGCCATTTCGAGCTAATGACACGCCATTGTTATTACACCTCTAGCGGCTCGCTGGCATCTGACAATAGATAATGTTATTACAAGTGATCAAACATCGCCGTGTCATCACTGGAAATAATTACTACATGGTAAGTGTCGTGTCAGTAAAATATAGGGAGAGGTGGGCTGGCTTGGGCGGTGTATGTATGGGTGTGTATGGGTGTGTATGGGAGGGGAGTGTTAAAGGCGGATTGTGTACGATGTATTTAGGAGTTTGTAGGGGGGGGGGGGTTGTGTCGTCGTATTATTGTGA
>JAODUP010000365.1:207500-235000 GCA_025642065.1 Paralvinella palmiformis
CATACATCGGACGGGTAGTAGAAAACACGAAATATCTCAACAAAAACAGGAAAAACTATATCACTTCTCAATAGAGAACTGAACGATATATTATCATCCTCGCACTCACACGAGTGCACCACGTGCGTGTATTATCTTATATATATATATATATATATATATATATATATATATATATATATATTCATTCATAGTAATCTTAGTAATTTTCTCCAAAAACTTTCATCAAAATTTTGATATAAAACGATATTGAAGTTCTTGTTGCCATATAGTCAGATTAGTATATAATATACAAATATATTTATTTATTGTTATTTGCTATAAAGTTTATATTTGTTTGTTTGTTTGTTTGTTTGTTTGTTTGTTTGTTTGTTTGTTTGTTTGTTTGTTTGTGGAACATTGGGGAGACAGTCTGTATTATATAAGATTTCTTATTTTATAGCTTTTGTACATATTATATCTTTATTATTTATATATGTTGGAAAATATAACACCATCACCAGTAATACTACTACTACTACTACTAAATAATAATAAAATACTATTATTTATTATTATTATTATTATTATAACTGGGTCCTCCGACAGCGCAGTGGCTAGATAATTGGGCTGCAAAGCTCGGGGTTGTGGGTTTAAAGTCTATGGGATGTATCCCTAAAGCCTAAAATGGGGCGCCTACGTGGTCTAGCGGTAGCGTGTTGGACCACAAGTCACTACCACCCGTGTTCGAATCTCGACGTGGGCAAATCTGAAGTTTGTTTCATCTTTAACTTTAACTTCATTACCTTTGGAGGTCGCTCGGCCCATTTAGCCTACCATGTACACAAAAGTAGCCATAAAACATCAATCATCAATCATCATCCTAAAGCCTAAAAACAGCCAGTTATTACTACTACTATTACTACTACTTCTATTGCAGGTATTAATGCGCCCACCAACGTACTTGTGTGCATGCGTGTGTGTGTTTGCGAGCGCGCGCGCGCACATTCATTCCTACAGAGTTGAATGTTAACCTGTTTAATAAGTTAAATGCTTTTGTATTTGTCGAATTTGGGAAAATGTAAATTTCCTTATAATAATTTCACGGGGTGTTAGTGTTTTGTCTCCACACAATGCACATACATATACACGTAGGTATGTATTTGTTTATGTGTGGGTGTGTGAGTGAGTGTGTGTGCCTGAGCGTATCTGTACATGCATGTATTTGCGCGCGCGCACACACACACGCAAATACATGCATGCATCAATACACACATATAGACCTTTAGCTATAAATGCTTTCTATTCAGTGGGAAGCTGACAAAATCAATTGTCGTAGGCTTCTAGGAGACTGTACTACTGACAATAATTGTGTGTGGGGGGGGGGTAGAAGGAGAGTGTGTGCTGTTACTGTAATAATCGGTGTTATACAGGTAATAATAGTCGGTATTTAATAACTGAAATAAAACTTCTATATATAAAGTGTCACATCGGATATCATAGAAATTGTTAATGATGACGTTTTACAGTTTTTCTGTATTAAATGGCTATAGTTTTAAAAGGTGATAAGACGCGTGTTTTAGTGTGTATGTGTGTGTGTGTGTGTGTGTGTGTGTGTGTGGTCAGGTGAGTAACCGATACCATAGGCATAGTTGGTACGATTAATGATAATTTGTGACATATGTGATTAAAGGTAAAGAACAACGACAATTAACAACAACAATAACAACAACAATAATAATAATAAGATTTGAAAACTAAACTTGGCTAAATTACGATGACTTCCTGGAACGAAATAATTAAAAAAAATAAAATTATCATTGTTATACGTTTTTGTGTAAATATCTGCTTCACTCAACATAGGTATATATAGTCAATCAGTCAGTCAGTGGATGGGTGGCTGAATGAGCGAGTGTGTATGTGTGTGCGCGCGCGCGCGCGTGTATGTATGTATGTATGTGTGTGTGAAACGAAAGCACCGTTTAGCAACATTTTCTAATTGTAATAAGACATTATAAGATAATATTTTAACAATTAATATTAATTATCGATGACGTCGACTAAACTCCTCACAATTTTGATAAAAATCTGATACAGAATATGAAACGAAATGAGAAAATCATTGACTACTAGGATATGATATAATATTATAAAATTATTGCGTATTTGTCACAGCAAATAGATCATCTTGTTAGTCGTACGGCGAGCTGTGTTTTGTATAATATTGACTAGGCTAGATAAAGACGAGTAAATTGTAATAGTTACAGATATACGAAATAAAAATTATTATCTCGTATTGAGCGTCAATGTTTTGACGGGAAATATTAATATTCGTACGATCTCTAAAATATATATTTATGTGGTGATGTAGACAGACAACAAAGGGGGGTGGGTGGCGACAAACATGCGGAGGTAGAAATTCTCCCATTTACCATATACACCTAACAACCCAAAAATGACCAATTACAAATAAGGTTCTACAATTGCCCCCAATCCCTTACCTCAGCCGACAACTAATATATCAAAATTATATCTTACAACGATCCTAACCTCAAAACGTCATCTTTGTCGTGATGTCGGGTGACTGTGGTGACGTGCTAAGACACGCTAGGTGGCGCTAATCGCTTGCCGTAAGTCGTTTTATTATCGGCCATATTATAACTTGTCTGTCCGTTTGTCTGCCAATTGTCATATAACTTTGTCATCAATGACAATAAACGCGGCGCTAAGATATTTTTATTATTATATTACGGCCAGAGATCGGCATATTTTGGTATTTTACGTCTATTTCCGTCTGTATATTTTTTTATCACCGCTGTCACGGTGCTTCGAGATAAGATCGTTTCTGGCGAAAATTCACGTGATTTCTGGCAATTATCGGCCATCGAAAGCGTGGGAAATTCCATTCTGCTTGGCTCGGTGTGCGTATGCGTGCGTGTGCGCGTGCGAGCGCGCTTAACAGCCAGTGTTTGTGTTGGTTGATTTGTATACGCGTATGCATTTGTGTTTGGGAGCGTTCGCATGAAGCTGTCAGTGTGTCTGTCAGTGTGCCCATGAGTGTGCGCCCACATGCATATATATATATATATATATATATATATATATATATATATATTGTGTGCGTGCGTGCGCGTGTGCTTGCATCTGTGTGCGTGCGTGCGTCTATGTGTGCGCCCGCGCGTGCGTGCGTGTGTATCTATAGATCTGCCTGTCTGCGTACCTTGACGTTTGACCTATGTCATAACCCGGAAGCAGTAATTCTCGTCTGACATTTGACAGGTTCACATTTTCACGGTGTCCGCTCACTATAATGACCGACACGCCTCCTGGTGGACAACAATGATAGCTAAATTTCGGGCACGACTTAAACAGCGACTGACCTCAGATCTGTGTCGAAGTTCACGATATCTAGGGTGGTTACACCCAGGGGAGGTACTTAATGCCATATAGAGGGGTATTTAGGGAGTGCTACTTGTCCCGGCAGGTAATATTTCCTTTACTAACCTGATAAATGATACTTAGTCTTTGACAAAGGCGCTTTTTATACCGTATCAAGATTTATATTATTTTATATGGATAACATTATATATATATATATATATGTATATATATATATTTGTGTGCGTGCGTGTGCGTGTGTGTATGTGTGTGTGCGTGCGTGTGTGTGTATGTGTGCGTGCGTGTGCATGTCTGTGCGTGCGTGCGTGTTTATGCGTGTGTACGTGCGTGCATGCGCGTGCTTGTGTGTTTTATATTTCTGCAAAACAAAGTCTGCGCTGATTTAATAATCAGGTAAGAACTTTTATTGTTCAGTATTTTCTCTCAAACGCGCACAAAAACTATCCACATGGGAGTGCGCCCACCCTAACCCACACACGCACACACAGACGCGCGCGCAGGAAGGCAAATGCCCCCCCACACACACGCACACATACATACATACATACATACATACACGTGCACTTGCAATTGTGCTAATAATTTTAACCGTTTTATAAGGATATTTAAATATAATACATTATTAGTAAAATTTTGTTTTATTATAATACAGGACGAGACAACAATAAGTTAAATCTGACAATCGCTGAACTATATGAAATCTGACTGATATATAACAATGTTATCTAGATGTCAACTGGTCTATCATCTCCCTATTACATTTATTATTCATACGTAAATTGGCGTCGGTTGAGTGATAAAAATTGGTATTTTTTATTAAATTAATATCGCCGCCACAAAGTGAAATAAATATTTGATAACGGCCTACAGTAGTGATAGAGATTGGAGGAGTAATTAAAATAATTAATAATATTTACTATCTGAGCCATGGTGTGTGTGTGTTGTGTGTGTGTGTGTGTGTGTGTTTGTGTGTGTGTGTGTGTGTGTGGTGTGTGTGTGAGAGAGAGAGAGAGAGAGAGAGAGAGAGACGGAATTGTGCCTATATGTATAGGCGGGCATCAATAATTGGTTATTTGATTTTGGCATAAAATTTTAATAAGATAATTATAATTTCATCAGATATTATATTTTAAAAAATTGAATAATAATAAGATCAAAAGTTCAGATTTGTAGCATAACAGAGCCTATATATAATGTCAGCATATTATCTTTGTTAATACACACGCGCGCGCACACACACACACATAGCCGAGGGGCGACTCCCTGAGGAAATAAATCCCACAAACATAGCTATATGCCGGGTTCGAATCCACAACCTGAGGAGGTTTGCAGAACCCCCTTACAACAACTGAATGCGTCATAAATCCCTTATTAATGGCAACTCGTAAACTGTATCCGTGTTTGCTACTTAATGAAATTACGACCAATCGTAGAGACATCTAGTTAATTTAACAGATTGTACTGACTTCAGGGGGGGGGGTGAAACGCTGGAAATAAACATCGAACAAGACCCTACTACATACTGTTAAATTTGCAATAGTCAACTGAATATTTGGACAGAATATGTGTTGAATATGTGCCGTTATTTGGCAAGTTTAGGAAGTTATCCCTTCCAAATTATTGTAAGCAGGAGAAAAAAATTAGTTTGTTAATATTTCTTCGTCATCTATAGATATAAATAATATTAAATGTCAAATTTGAGACAAATGAGAATTTTTTTCTTTATATATATATATATATATATATGTGTGTGTGTGTGTGTGTTCTTTTCATGGTAAATACATATATTTTTCTAACATCGTTCACAGCTATTCCGCCATGATTTATGGGTGTAACTCGAGCCTCGCTTTGAAATCGAATCCAGCCTCCCTTTGAGATGTTCAGTAAGTATAATCTTAGAGAAGTGAACAATTGAACAATGGTGAGTGAACAATCTGGTGAATGTAAGTGTTGGTTAAAGGTGTAAAGTGGTAAGCTCCACTTACAGTAAGTCTGTTTGTATGTGTGTGGGCTGTAAGGGTGTAGAGTGAGGCATACTATAGTATGTGTGCGTGTGCGTGTGTGTATATGTGCGCGTGTGTGGTTATAAACAAATACTAATTAATATTTACATGTAATTTATAGATCAAAATATAACAATAATAATAATAAATATATTAATAATAATAATAATAATAATGCATATAATAATAATAATAATGCATATATATATATATATATATTCATATAGAAGAGTAGGACTAATTGATCTCTGTTACGCCATTCCACGATTTCTGTAGAAACAATAAAATAATTAAGAATTTATATATTTTTAAATGACGATAATATGTCGACTTCCTTCGGGCTATTTTAAGAGGAGAACTATAGCTAAAGTTAATGAGGCAATCAGTATATAATTTAGACAGTTTTATATAATGTTTACACCGAGTCATTGATCAGAAACCACATAGGCGTAGATTGTTGGTTGTGGGAAAATGTAGGAAATTCTCAGCAAATTATAATCAGATATAAAGATATTATACAAGCTTTGACAACCTGCCGATAATCGAGTCATTATTACTGAAAAGGTTTTGTTTCGCGAATTATCTACGCCCGTTAATAAGAGACCGGTAGATAATTGTGTTAATTACCACACGCAGTAATTATTGTTTGTTTTTATCAAACTGGTTTTTTTTTAAATTATTTAATGAATGTGTTTTTTGTGTGTGTGCGTTTTTTTTTTTTTGCGTGGGGGTGGGGATTGTTTTGTTTTAGAGACAACGAAAGGAGAATAGAAAGTGAGGGAGTGAGAGTGGAGTAAGAGAGAGAGAGAGAGAGAGAGAGAGAGAGAAGGGGGGTAGCTACAATAGCAACAATGATAAACCATCAGACTTAATTCCCTCAAATGCCAAACGCCGTTTAGAAATAATAATCCAGCCCTAAATGTTGAGATTAGATCAGTTATTAATGTTTAGACGTCCCCGTGCCCGACTTTAATTAGAAATCTGTCTCGACCGACGGTTCCACCCCCTGGGCGTCGAGTACCCCCCACGGGTTGGTAATGTTCTAAAATCCTCCCTGGCACGACACCCGAGTGTTGTCTGTTTGTGACAGGACGAACACTCTCGACTGGGCCACTAACTGATGGAGAATTGCCGTCGTTATCGGAACGAATAATTCGTCCGACGCGTTGGTCACGTGACTAGGTTAGTGCCATTTTGTAAGATGGCGGCCGACTGGTGGACGTAAATGGCCGATTACGGGTGAGGAGGAGGATTTTGTCCAGTTTTGGTCACTTCCATGGCCGATTGGATGTTAACCGGCCGCTAATTGTGGCTGTGTCTAAAATGGCCTCCTGTCAGTCAGCTTTAATTAACTTGATCACTTCATTACGATAAGAAAGGCGCAGTCTTCCTATTAAACTATTTAAGGGGGGGGAAGGGGATGGTGAGGTCATGTCATAATTTTCAGAATATTTGGAGATTTAAAAAAAAAATTCGAGTGGAAAAAGGTCCTCTTCCCCCATAACCCCCCTCCCCCCTCTAAAATTAAATAGCGTGAAAATACCAATTTCTAATAACCTCTTGTTAAGATCAACAGAAAAAATTGTCAACGCAAACAGAGACATCTGCAATTATTACTTTCCTAACAACTAATTCTTCATCGAAATTGAACAACGACATGCGCTCGATATGGTCGTCACCGTATATAGCCTACAGAAACTCCCCCCCCCCTCTAGATCTCCCCCCATCCGAGAAGGCACCCCCTTCCTCTCTATCCTTACGACATCAACAAACAGGCCTGCTCCTCTCAATACCCCCCCCCTCCAGCAGACCCACCCACTCACCCACCCATTATTCATATCCTACCAAAGATCAGAGATCATTGTTACCAGCCTCAGACGGCGGCGCGATCAACCTCACAAGTGGTATTGTTGTCTTCGCTTCTTTTCGGCTCTACTCGGCACTTTTCGGCTCTTCTCGGCACCACTCGGCTTCTTTCGACTCATCTCGGCGCTAAGTATTCGGCACTTTTCGGCTCTTCTCCGAGCCGTACCCGCTCCGTTCGGCTGTGTCCCAATCGCTTCAACACACACCGCCCCCCAGCTTCTCGTCTCGCGACCATTCGGCTCTCGTCGGCCCCGTTCGTCTGTCCTCGGCATGTTTCGGCCGCTCTGGGATCGGATCGATCCAGGAAGTGACGGAGAGTGGCCGCGAGTGGCAAGTCGGTAAGAAAACACGGAGCGGATCGATAGACTTAGCCGAAGAGACTTCGGGGCGATGTTGTTCTGTCGCGAGAAACAACGAGAAATAGAGCGAGACGTGGCCGCCATCTTACCGTACTCGACAGGCGCCGTGCCGTTTTTGGATATCCAAAAACAAACAACGGCCAAGCGCCGATAGCCACCTCCAGAATAAACGCCAACGCTGCCCCAGTATCCAGAACGGCTCATTAATATCCACGATGATCCGGTACGATGATCACGTGACAAGATGGCTGACTGTTGCGATACCCGCCAACTTCGGTCTCGATTACTAAGTGACTTCCGTGTCTCCAGACGCTGCCCCGATCCAGGTGTTATTTCTGATCTTTCTGGACACATCCAGATCCGCGACTGTGGTGTATTATGTCGTTGCCGTGTCGGGATCGTCCTGACACAGTACAGTGGCACCTGTTGCAACGCACGTCTTCCAATAGCCAACGCGATTTATCTCCGGTTACATATCTCAGCTGTTATCACATAGCACAGCTGCACAACTGCGCAGCGCAGATGTCCTCACAGATCGGAGTCGTCGCTAAAGGGCCCTTCGGTTATCTCACGGAGCGCATCCTCTATCACAGCAGAGCGGCTGTTATCACACAAACTGGCCGTTATCACGCAGCGCAGCTGCTAGTACGTAACACAGCCGTCGTCGCCCATCGCAGCTGTGCCCAACCGAGACAGCCGCTTCCATACAGCGCGCCCATTCCCGTTAAACACACCTGTTATCATCCGCGAGTGGGATAAGCGTCTGTGTTGCTCGGTGTCTGAGCACAAAATGGCAGCCCGAAGTCGATGTCTCTAGACACCAAATTGGTGGCTTTGAAATTCAAAGAATAGAAAACTGGGCGCCGACATGAAAAGGAAACATTGTACAATGGGTAGGCTGGGCTCTGACTGGCTATAGGTAATAGAATAGCTAGGCTACAAGAGAACGGATAGGCTTATAGGGTACAATGGCTGTAGGTTGATAATACAACAGCCATGGGTTGATAATACAATAAGTAGGCTCATAGTACAAGAGCTATAGGCTGATGATACAAGAAGAAAGTTGACAATACAATAGGTAGAGTGATGGCACAAGAAGAAAGCCGATAGTTCAATAGGTAGACTGATAGTACAACAACTAGGCTGAAAATACAATAGACAGGCTGATAATACAATAGACAGGTTGATAATACAATAGACAGGTTGATAATTTAACAGACAGGTTGATAATTTAATAGAGAGGTTGATAATACCACGGCTAGCCCAATAATACAATAGATTGGCTACTAATACAACAGTTAGGTTGATAATAGTGCAACTGGTTCATGATACAACAGCTAGGGTGGTAATTTAGCAGCTGGCTGATAATAAAGCAGCTGGCTGATAATCGAACAGCAGATACACAACGGAACGAGCAGCTGATAACAAAACGACCATTTTGATGGTAGCACGAGCGACATAGTCAGTATCATAATTATTGATTTAAAAATTTAAAAAAAAAGTTAATATATTTCGCTTTATCATTTATTAATTATATTTATTTTTACCAATTTTTCGGCATAAGATATATTACTGATGATAATTATAGAAGACGGGCACCAATAATTGTCATGTGAGTCTTCCGCAATCTGGCCATCTCTATACCTGCCCGTCTACATCTACTACTAAACTTCTTTTGTATTTTACACGCCTTCTGTCCGAAGAGAAGTCATTATTTATCGATATTTCCTTGATTTCTTTGTACCTAAGCCAGTCAGACCATTCTCCGGCCCGGCCATTGTCACGTTAGACAAATAATGAACCATTTCGGGCTTTCGCCTTGCACACGACACACTGGAAAGTATATTTATGGCGCGAGTATATTTAGTTCTTAACATAATTCATCGCCACAGTATAATTCGTTCTTAATATAATTTAGGCTTATAATGTTGCGAAATTCTTGCTTTAGAATTGAAAAACCCGATTAATATCTCTAAATATCGGATACATTTCGTTATAATATTGGACTTGGTGCATGGACAGCTCATTTTTAAAATTTGATAAATTCACTAAATCATTTTCAAAACTGGACAAATTCACAAAATTATTTCGCTGTATGCATGACGACGCCTCAGTCAGACTAGAGATACGTAGTCACGTGAAGAGTAGGTAATTAAGAAAGTTAATTAATAATGAAAGAAATCATTTATCTTCTGAGTTAGAGGTTAGAATGTTGTAGTGTAAACAAACCTATTTCCCAATAAATAATTAAAACCGTTAGAAAATGTATGTGGGGGGTCCTTCTTAAGAATTAAAAAATATATATTAAAGTAAAAATTGTGTTGAGCTTAATTTCGCCAAAAAATACACATCTAGGTTACTAACAACATCTGACTACATACGCGGGCGCACGCACGCATGCACGTACGTACGCGTACACATATTACTACCAGAAGCCTTACTTGAGGCGTCCTTGCCCATTAACGTGTTAATCAACTATTCCATTTTCAGCGTCTAATACCAGACTTAATGGCTCTTAACATCGGAAACCCCACACTACAACCACGTCACACACACAGTACACCAACACTGATGACGACACTCCTTTGTCGCCATCAATTGGTGACGCTATGGGTGACTTTTTTGATGACGTCATCAGTTTGTGTCATAATGGCACATCAAATGGCGTGTCTAGTAGCAGTCATGTGACTAAGTGTGCGCGAAACACTTCGACGGTGGATAATTAATTTAACACCCAGTCATCTCTGTCCAGCTGCGGTGTCTATCCGTCAGACAGCTGGCCTGTGCCCGTTACGACATCGAGTAATGCAATACGGCATTGTGCGGCGTCTCAAATCATAGGGCGTACAGGCACCTTCGGGAAGGCTTCAAGTTCGAGTCTTTGTTGATACCCTTTAAAACCTATAACAACTACACATACCCCAGTATGCTCAGCTGATACCCACCCCAGTCCTCTCAGGCTCCAAATACCGTATTCCAAACAGCTGCTACATTCTCCACTTCAATCAGCTGCTACATTCCCCAGTTCAGTCAGCTGACACATTCCCCATTTCAGTCAGCTGCTACATACTTCAGTCTAGTCAGCTGCGACATTCCCTAGTCCACTCATATGCTACATACCCCAGTTCAGTCATCTGCAACATTCCCCAGTTCTGTCAGCTGCCACATTCACCAGTTCAGTCAGCTGCTATATACTTCAATTCAGTCAGCTGCTATATACTTCAATTCAGTCAACTGCTGCACACCCCAATCCATTCAACTGTCAAATTATTACCTTCGGGGAGTAATAATGTACTGGAATATTATTAATTTCCGATATGGTTATATAGAAACACATGCACTTGATAAAGGTTTCTTATAACCGAAACTAGTCGTGCTATTTTGGGCTGAGTGAAAATACTATTATTTATGTTATTGTCGGAGGTATTAGAATTATTATCATAATAGATATTATATGTACTGATATATATGCTTTATGTCCTGTTATAGCTGCGTTATATATGTACTAATATATAAAATTTGTTTTCTATTTAGGTAGTAGTCGTTTGATCATAATTCTGTAAGAATTATAAACATCACGAAAACCTGAGCCCACGCCTTTATTATATGTAACATAAAACACACACACACACACACACACACACACACACACATACACACACACACACACACACACACACACACACACATATATATATGTATTGTAATACATAGTAAATAATAACAATAATACTAATAATAGTATCAGTAATGAAGCCCCTACTAGCGGGAGTCATTCAAAATCGTTTATCAACAATTTCAACGATTTGTAACAACGATATAGACCTCAAGTATAACAAATGGGTTTTGTGTGAACAATATTGTTAGATACATCGGCAAATAAATTTCACATATTCATTGATATTAATATATTAAAAGTAATCAAACATTCATCAGTGTGTTATACTTGTAATGAGCCACACTGATGTAACTCGTATCCGTCTGGATAGTTGCATCTTCGGATCCAGTAATCTGATGTATCATCAAAAAGTTATATTGACAATTTCTGATTCTTTACGCCAGCACTTTTTATACATTGCTAAGATCGACAGGCGGGCGCGCGCGCACGCACGCACACGGGCACACACTTGGCCACACACAGAAACCTCTCAAACACCTACAGTGTGAAGGTGTCACATCTCACACATCCCCGACATCCCGCCACCATCAGCCAGATCAGTGTCTACTAGACAAGGCCTCTATGTGGGCCATGTTTTAACACATCCTTCAACAGAAGTTTAAAACAAACAGCTTCAATCACATGACTAACTGTGGGCGGCCATCTTGTCCACGTGATCGACAGAGCTTTGATGGTAGTCGCCATGTAAACAGAGACACGGACATGACAATCTCGGCTAAGTCTTTACACAAACTGACAAACAGCAAACATATGTTGTTATAAAACAAACAATAGGTTACGTTGTATTTATATATTTATGTGAGTGAGTGAGTGAGTGAGTGAGTGAGTGAGTGAGTGAGTGAGTGAGTGAGTGAGTGAGTGAGTGAGTGAGTGAGTGAGTGGTGAGTGGTGAGTGAGTGGTGGTGAGTGAGTGAGTGAGTGAGTGAGTGTGAGTGAGTGAGTGAGTCCTTTTTTTAACATTGACACTGATCTAACCAGGCACATATCAGCGAAGGTCTACTCTTTAGATAGATTAATAGATAGCTCTCTCTCTCTCTCTCTATATATATATAATAATATTATATATATATATATATATATATATATATATAGATAGATAGATAGATAGATAGATAGATAGATAAAAACAAAAACATTTAAATATTATCATTTTGAGCCGCGTTCTACTCATAGTCAAATGTTATCATATGTTCTAATGATGATCAGATGTTATCATCACACGTGTTTTTCTAGCCATCATCAAATGTGAGATGACTCTCGCTTCTATAGTATCCGATGTCCACCACCAGAGGTCGCTCGCTAATTGTTGGCTCCGAGTGGCCATCCGTTAATCCGATCCGTGCCCTCGACGACTCCGACAATACGACGGCACCACGTGACAGTCGATAAAGACGGCGTCACGTGACACCAGATGGAGAAACGACGACCTACAAGATGGCGAACCCCGGCATACGATATCGGATGCTCGTTGTCCTTGGTCTAACGGGTGGACAATTGTCGGCCAGCAATCATCTCTCATCGCTTTAACACGAGCCTTCGGGCTAGGTTAATGCGCACATTAATAGCCATATTACTGCGGGGATCACATGACCGGCGGCCATAATGGCGGCTCGGCCGTCGCGGATAGGACTTCCGGCGTTCCGCGCGCGCGCCTCTCGCGGGGATCGTTCATAACGAGGCTGAACGTCGACGATATCGACAAATTTTGTTTCGGAGATTTCTATGTATATATTTCTCTCCGAAGCGACTGATTCACCGCTGCCATTCGGCGATCGTTAATTACTTCCTTCTGTGACGTCACAGGTTTCTCTTGCGCGCGATTGCTCGTCGCAATCAAATTATAATTAGAAGCTGTGCGTGCGCCGATGTTTCCGGACGTCTCTTTTCTATCGTAAATATTGCAAATCGTCTGCTTCAATATTTCTAATGTGGTGCATTATTTCATTTCAGGATTGTTGTCGGTGGACACCAAGCGAGTTAATTCATTCGACGTGAAGGAATGGAGAGAGAGAGAGAGAGAGAGAGAGAGAGAGACCTGTCTAAGTGCACCAAGTTTGCCGCCATTGTCTAATTAACCACGTGACGCCCTACCATCCACGAACTCGCCGTTCATCCATTAGCAACCGGTTCGTTTTTCGGCTACAAATTAATTAGAGTGCCGCCATTTGTGAGAAGCATCAGTCGATCAAAGTAAATTGATTGACAAAGCCGGTAGCCATCCGGCGAGTGCATCTGCTCCAGCCCTCTCTATCTGTCTCTATCCGTCTGGCACGCCTTCGCCCGAACGTCCATCGCCTATATAATCTCGTCATTTGCTCATCACCTCCACCTTATCACCTCGGTAAGCGTCCAACCTCGAATAATGCAGCCAATAGCGCCATCTAGCGGGCCAATGAGGCGTGAGCGGGACGAGAAACAAGATGGCGTCGGTCATTCTCCGGAGCTGGCGCGGCCAGAACAATTTACGAGTGATTTGTCAAATAGAGAAGCTCCGCTCTGGCTTAATTCTCTTCATGTTGTCCTCGTCTTGTCTTAGACACTAATCGTGTCCGAAGCCTTGTTCCAGTCCATGACGTCGGTGTCGTTCGCCGACCAGGCGGGCCCGCCAAAATCTCTTTATCGTCTGCTATAGCGGCCAGAGGACAAAGATGGCGGCGATCCGGACACACACACAAGAGAGAGAGAGAGAGAGAGAGAGAGAGAGAGACTTCGATCAGGATACAACGATATCTGCCCGATTCGATTTGCATGGATGCCATTCTCCGAGTTGGCCATCAAAGGAGGTGGTACGGTCGTCTGCTTTGGGAAGTAGGCAAATGTCGTCTGCGATCCGGAACGATTTCAGTCAGGATACAACAAACGTTTCTGTCCGATTCGATTTAGATGGATAATGAGGGGTTGGCATTCGATACGAAATAATGGCGAATGGATGATGCGAGAAGTGTGTGGGGTTGGGGGGACGGGGTTGTAGGGGTCATGATACATTTATATTGGCCAATACCTGATAAGATTAGTATCCGGATTGTGAGGAGCTAAAAATAAATCTGCTGCGCTTAAAATCTGGATACCTTCATCCGGCAGCCATTATGATCCAGAGATCGGTCGTGCTGTTCCATTAGCGTCGTCGGCTAATGTCGGCCATTAGCGATACCATGAATTAGAAAATTATTCGCACGCATCCATACAACGACAACTTCCATGAGCCGTCCATCCGGGGCCATGACGTCATACATCACCGAGCCACCCTCTAGGCCCGACCGGCGGCCGCCATCTTTGGCCACGTGACAGCCAGGTGAGGCAGCCAGAGGAGCCGAGACGGGTCTTCGGCCGAATTTTGATGAATGGCTTCCGATCCAGGATCGCCGACGGTGAGCGGTTTATCGAAGGGCTGCCATCTTGGATAAAGGCCCACTCGCCGATAGATGGCCGGATCGCATGAGCACCACCTAGGCTCGATTGAGACAAGATGGCGGCTACGATCAGAGAAATGATCGATTTTTGGCCGAGAGATGATGTTCTTCGCCCACCAGAGGGCGACATTTCACCAGAACACGTGACTTATGGCGGATGACGATAAAATTCTGCCGGCACAGATCTGATATCATCGATTTGTGAAATAAACTTGAATAACTTTGTGCCTTTTTTAGAGTAAAGTCGGAGCTGATTCGCTAATGTTTTTTGTCCGGCACGTGATCTGTGACCCACAAAGATGTTTGTATGATAACTTCAGCTTAAAGCTTTTGATATCATGTTTATTTTATTACAATATAGTTAATAAAAGTAATATGTACAATTCGATTCAATTACTGTTCAATATATTGAACATCGCAGAGTTAAAAGATTTCGTCAAATGTCAGTTGATACGAAACAAGAATATAAGAAATATAATATTTGTATCGATAAATAATTAATAAATAAATAAGCTAAAATACACACAAAACTAACTCTGGAATCAATAGAAGTAAGGGTATTCATATAGTTACATATCATATTTATAATATTAATAAGCCATTTTAGTACAAAAGAAACTTTAAAACGTTTTCTATACAATAGCGTGATCAATAGAGTACTGTGCTGTAGCCCTGTGGGGGTTCGGATCCCAACTTAGTCTGTATTTGTGGTATGTAACCATAGGTTAAACAAAGCACGCACCCACATATATTGTACTCGCCCAAATATATTGTACTCGCCTACATATATTGTACTCGCTCTGTACTAGCCTTTGTTTATAAATGCCTTTTAGATGCACTTCGATTACAACCCTTTTCGGGACTTGCGTTCATCCTGTAATATTCTGCTCAGTTTGTGTGTGTAACATTGTCCCATTCTCACCCTGTACTCACCCCGAACTCTTTCCTTTACCCTGGCCAGCTTCTATGGCCTCTACTTGGCTTCTGCTCGGATAGCAATCAGTCTGTACTCGGCTTGCACTCGGATTGTACTCGACACATGCTCAGCTGGTACTAAGATGGTACTCAGCCAATACCCGGGCGGCATTTGCCCGATCAGGCAGAGATCAAGTTGCTGTCTGCCTGATGAGTGAGGAATGATGAGTGAGGATAAAGTGTCACTTAGCGTGGATTAGAGGATTTATGAGGAAAGCAGCGTCTGGATGAGGGAGGGGGTGCCGTTGTGAGGGAGGCTGTGGGAGGAATGAGCTACCCGGGGAGGGTCGGCCCTCGCCGTTGGTCTGTCCCAGAGGACAGATAATGTCTGAAATACTGGGTGAGATAATGTGTGAGATTGTGAGATGGGATCTCGTAGATAGCACGTCAACTCATCAGATTCACAAGATCCGTCGGTCTGTCGCGAGCTCTAACATGGAAGCTTAGCCAGTACTTAACACGGACCATGTTTCGGAGGGAGGAGCATGGGAAGACTAGCCGCCATCTTGCCATATCGTCTGTTTCGAGCGATATTTGGCTCTAGCAAATTGAAAACTAAGCCCGGCACTTCATCCGCCAACAGCCCCCCCCTGCAATTCCGCCCCACAGACCCGCCGCCATCTTTATGGGGCGATAATCAAAGCTGGTGATGATGACGGCGGGAAGAGACAAAAGCCGCGTTCAGATCAATGGCGGTGACACGGACACGATGACCCCGAAGCAGACGATATCTCGCCGAAATTGGCGCGAAACGGGCGAACACGGCGGCCGGGCGTCGTTCGAGATAAACGAGGACACTAATTGGACAAAAGGTCGGGCGACTGGATCTGGAAAACGGTTACACTCGATGTGGTTAATGAATTAGAAAAGTCACGGTTCACCAGTAAATAGATTGAGGCCAGTCCTCTGGGAAGCAGACGGTTAGCTCCGGGATCACGTGATTAATGGCCGGTAGTCATGTGACCCAGAGCGTCGTCATCGGGCTGGTGGTGGTCGACGTCGGGGGATTGGCGGTGGACATTCTGGCGGAGAACGGCTAACGAGCTCTGATCTGAGCAAATATTTATATCGGAATGGGAATTGTGTTAGCTAGGGGTGACCCCTTCTGATAAGGTCGCGCTGCTAAAATGGCTGCCTTCTCTGTGACCTCGAGAAGATTCGCAAAATTATGTATCGCTATACGGTCAGTCAACACGCACGCACACGCACACGCACACACACACACACATATATATATATATATATATATATATATATGACTGACGCTTGGATGAGTGTCATGGTACAAGAAACCAGAGGCAGATATGCACACACAAAATGCTTTTAACGAGCATTCGTACATTAAACAAAGTGGCAATTACCTCTGTTTATATTGATGAAGTAGCTATATTTACCGATGTTACATCTATTCTGTCCCCTATATACATTTATGTTAACACTAAGTTCGTTTTATCCGCCATTGTTTAATTAGCTAGTGTGTGATATATCGGTACACAGCAATTATGTCCATTAGATGTAACCGTGTTTATGTTATGTGATGGTAACGCATAAATATACCAAAGATGGCTGCCAACCGTAAAATAATAGTTCATCTGGAGAAATGTTTGTAAAATGGCCGCAGAATTAGCTCAAGAGCGTGTCATGTGATCTCTCGTATGGAACACCGTGTCCATCCGCGTATTGACACGTGCCGAAATTTATGTCTATACACAAACAGAGCCGCATAATTGTCATATACCACTCACACACGCACGCACTCACGCACGCACACGTGGCTGAGGGCCGATCACTTTGGAATTTTGCCATAAAACACAAATATCAGTCAGATTTGAACACACAACCCAGATATTTGTAGCCAAGTGCTCTAGCTACAACTGGTTAGGACAATATATATATATATATATATATTACAAAGAACATAAACCAAACACCACAAATCCTGTCTATGTACAGAGTGTTTATACCGTTCACTCACAATATAGCTATATGGATAATGCCCAAATCTTTGGATGGATAGAACGCCACCCAACCACCCACTCATCTGTGTCCTACAATAAATAAAAAGCCACCCAACCACCCACTCGTCAGACACGCCGGTTGCGTCCTCCATCGAGCGAACATCACCCAACCTCACACCGAACCCAGCCACCACCTATACCTCCCGAACTGGCAAACATCACCCAGTGCCACCCACGCACCACTCAAACCCACCCACAGTCCACATCTCGAGATAATCGGCCGCCTATGAAGTTAATATCAAAATACATATCGTCTGCCATAGGACGGACGCCGCCATATTGTATCCCAATGGCCGGGCCCTCGTCATCGTCGTTTGTGGTGCTACTACTTAACGCACTAATCGGTGTTTACAAACGGCACTAAGACACACAAATCGTCAATAACGTGTTGTAACGTGGCCAGAAACACCACAGGTGAGTGGCCTCCAGCGATGGGTAACACTCCAGCAACCAGGTGAGGGTATGTCAATATCTTAGTAAAACCAGTCGACAATTGGAGAGAATATAACACTGTTGGCGTGTTCCCGGGGGCGGGGGCGGTTATAGAGTCGGCTTATTGGTAACTTGTATCTGATATATATATCTGTGTCTAATAAACTTTTACGGATAGGTAGAAAGTTAGATGTACATATGTGTGCGGAGGGTCAGATACATAGTCAGATACAGTGTCAAACACAATGTTAGATACAGAGTCAGATACAGGGTTAGATAGAGTCAGATACAGTGTCAAATACAGGGTTAGATACAGAGTCAGATACAATGTCAGATACAGTGTCAGATACAGGGTCAGATACAGAGTCAGATACAGTATCACATACAGGGTTAGATACAGGGTCAGATATAGAGTCAGATACAGAGTTAGATACAGGGCCAGATACAGCGTGAGATACAGGGTCAGATTCAGGGTCATATACAGAGTCAGATACAGGGTCAGATTCAGGTCAGATACATAGTCAGATATATTTCTGGAAGAATATAAAAACAGACGCTTAAATAAACATCGTATGAATACATTTTAAATACATAGAGACACACATACATATATAAATACAAATTAAATAAACAGATACATACATGAATTAGATGAGTGTAGATAAGTAGGGACACAAATATACACCCTATCAGACACAATTATACACCCAGTGAGACTCAAATGTACACCCAGTCAGAGACAAATATACACCCAGTCAGAGACAAATATACACCCAGTCAGAGACAAATATACACCCAGTCAGAGACAAATATACACCCAGTCAGAGACAAATATACACCCAGTCAGAGACAAATATACACCCAGTCAGAGACAAATATACACCCAGTCAGAGACAAATATACACCCAGTCAGAGACAAATATACACGCAGTCAGAGACAAATATACACCCAGTCAGAGACAAATATACACCCAGTCAGAGACAAATATACACCCAGTCAGAGACAAATATACACCCAGTCAGAGACAAATATACACCCAGTCAGAGACAAATATACACCCAGTCAGAGACAAATATACACCCAGTCAGAGACAAATATACACCCAGTCAGAGACAAATATACACCCAGTCAGAGACAAATATACACCCAGTCAGAGACAAATATACACCCAATCAGAGACAAATATACACCCAGTCAGAGACAAATATACACCCAGTCAGAGACAAATATACACCCAGTCAGAGACAAATATACACCCAGTCAGAGACAAATATACACCCAGGCAGAGACGAAGATGATGACAGACTAAAATACACGCACGTTTAAGACTAAGCATCTACAGAAAGATACACACACACACATACATACATACATATATATATATATATATATATATATAGAAAGACGCCTACATATATAAATAGGAGCATACATATACAAATATAGATAGATACAAATACAGGGAGATACAAAATACATATACAAACTGCACATACGAACACAGACAGATACAAATACAAACAGAGACAAAATACATACACAAATATAGAAAGATACCAAACTTATATACAAACAAAAAGGTAGACGCAGATAGGAAGCCTATAAAAACAGAGCCACAGACACAGACAGGCAGACACAGACAGGCACCCACAGACAGGCAGACACAGGCAAGCAGACACAGGCAGGCAGACACAGACAGGCAGACGCATAAACGGATAGTGAGATATTTACTACCGACAACTGTACCAAGTGACATCACAACCCCTAACAGTTCCGGTGTCCAGGTATTAAGTGATGACGTCACGATCTGAGAAACGATGGAATGACAATATCTGACCGAGATAAAAGAACAATTAAACTTGAAGGTAGATCGCCCCTTTTAAGTGTAATTCACACAGTTAGCGGCCATTACTGGCGATCGAGATCAAAGTGATCACGTGACGTTGGTGGCGCGCTGCATCATGGGACGTCCCGTCATGGCCGCCAATTTCCGGCAGTTTGAGGGCGTCCAGAGACGTGATGTCGTCGGTTATGTCGTCAACACAGAACGTGTTAATATGGCGAGAATTATCGCATGGAAATAATTTAATGCAAGGTAATAATTGGGTTATTGTTTGGGTATGTCTATGCATGCACACGCGCGGATCCGCGCACACTCGCACGCACATAGTCACACACCAAATATATGATCAGAATTGGTTTTCGTTCAGGTTTACTTTTGTCGACTATAATCACAGTTGTAGGTGGCGTGTCAGTCTTGGTCACGTGGTGCTTTGTGTGTTCTACAACACGCAGTTTTAGAAAAATAACTAAAACCCCCCAGGGCAGATTAAAAATTTTTACACCCAGCAGAGACAAATATACACCCAGTCAGAGACAAATATACACCCAATCAGAGACAAATATACACCCAGTCAGAGACAAATATACACCCAGTCAGAGACAAATATACACCCAGTCAGAGACAAATATACACCCAATCAGAGACAAATATGAAGACAAAATACACCCAGTAAGACTAACACCCCCCAAAAAAAAGACAAAAAAACACCCCAAAAAAATTACAAAAAAAAACAAAAATAAAAAAAAAATAATAATATATATATATATATATATATATATAGAAAGACGCCTACATATATAAATAGGAGCATACATATACAAATATAGATAGATACAAATACAGGGAGATACAAAATACATATACAAACTGCACATACGAACACAGACAGATACAAATACAAACAGAGACAAAATACATACACAAATATAGAAAGATACCAAACTTATATACAAACAAAAAGGTAGACGCAGATAGGAAGCCTATAAAAACAGAGCCACAGACACAGACAGGCAGACACAGACAGGCACCCACAGACAGGCAGACACAGGCAAGCAGACACAGGCAGGCAGACACAGACAGGCAGACGCATAAACGGATAGTGAGATATTTACTACCGACAACTGTACCAAGTGACATCACAACCCCTAACAGTTCCGGTGTCCAGGTATTAAGTGATGACGTCACGATCTGAGAAACGATGGAATGACAATATCTGACCGAGATAAAAGAACAATTAAACTTGAAGGTAGATCGCCCCTTTTAAGTGTAATTCACACAGTTAGCGGCCATTACTGGCGATCGAGATCAAAGTGATCACGTGACGTTGGTGGCGCGCTGCATCATGGGACGTCCCGTCATGGCCGCCAATTTCCGGCAGTTTGAGGGCGTCCAGAGACGTGATGTCGTCGGTTATGTCGTCAACACAGAACGTGTTAATATGGCGAGAATTATCGCATGGAAATAATTTAATACAAGGTAATAATTGGGTTATTGTTTGGGTATGTCTATGCATGCACACGCGCGGATCCGCGCACACTCGCACGCACATAGTCACACACCAAATATATGATCAGAATTGGTTTTCGTTCAGGTTTACTTTTGTCGACTATAATCACAGTTGTAGGTGGCGTGTCAGTCTTGGTCACGTGGTGCTTTGTGTGTTCTACAACACAGCAGTTTTTCAATGTATTAATTAGATAACTAATGACGTCACTCACTATGCGACATATTAAAATGCGATTCGTATAAATACAGCAGAAACACATACACACACGCGCACGCGCGCAGACACACACACACACATATAAAGAGAGAATTTGTCCTCCCTATTAACTTTGACGATCGATAGACCCAGTAACTTGATTAATCTAATTATTAAATATCATAATTAAATTGATATTAAAATATTAATAAATACGACTTTGATATCAAAGTCAAATGATCTCAATTGTATCGTCTTTTCGAGTGTATTGTGTTAACTTTTAATGAAAATAATGTTAGATGTTTCCGTCACATTACGTGAAGTCATTTATCAGCCTCGTTTTCGTCGTCTGACATTTATTAATTACTTATTAGAGAGAAATGATTTAATTATTAATTATAATAAAATGTGTGCCACTGCTTGGTGACGTATCTCTAATATTCATCAACTGCAGTGTCTAATAATAAACAGTTACAGTGTCTAATGATTATTAATTACAGCGTCTAAATACTATTCCCGACTGGTGTCTAATTATCAACAAATCATTCTGTCTAATTGTTACAAACTGACGGTGTCTAGTCGGAACTGTTGACAGGGACACCATTAGACACTGTACACACAGTGGTGCTTAGATGGCGCCACCTGAACCACGACGAGCTAAAATGGTCAAAAAGTCCGCCAAATATTGTCTCCGTCGCCAGATGATGGTCAGAAATCCCCCCCCCCTCCCTGATTACCGCTAGGTGACGCTGTCGGCGCTGTCTGCCGTCGAGCACAATAGCGACCAATCTGGATCCGAGGTCACAGAGGACAGATTTCGTGGACATTTTTCGTGTTTGTCGAGCGAAATTGAAACAAAGATGGCCGCCCCTGATTGGCTTTGGTTAGTGGGCATTGTCCAAGAGTTGGATGATAACTCTGGGGATGACTGCGCTGCGGGGATGACGACTGCGGGGATGATGACTGCGGGGATGACGACTCTGGGGAGTTGGACCATCACTGATGATAGCCCGAGATGGAGGACGACAAACAATGACCGCTACCCGAGTGTGTTGTCCGAGCGTGACTCAGCATAAATGGTGGGCGATAATAGAGTGATGGTCGTAGCTGGTAGACGTCATGCTCGTGTCGACTCTCTCTCTCTCTCTCTCTCTCTCTCTTTCTGTGTGTGTGTGTGTGTGTGTGTACGCGTGTGTATGTGTGTCCATCCGTCCGTTTATCTGTTTGTCTGTCTCTGTTCATCTATCTATCTATCTATCTATCTATCTATCTATATATATATATATATATATATATATATATATATATTTTTTCTTTTTTTTAATTTGTATATGTATTATATACTATTTTTTTAAAAAATAATATTATGTCTAGCCCGTATGCGTGTATATGTGAGTACGTGCCTGCCTGCATGTATGTAGTAGTTTCTTGAGCACATATTATAAATAATGTTTGACCGTAATAATAACAACATTAATAATAATAATATTAATAATAATAATAATAACAACAACGACAATACTCTTGATAATGATTAATGAATACAAAACATAATAATTAATATGTTTAACGTCAGCTTTTTTGTAATTTATAAGAGTGCAATATAAGTGTGGTATATCAAATATCACTGTGGTATATCAATATCACTGTGGTATATCAATATCACTGTGGTATATCACTATATCTTTCCTTATATTGTCTTGATTTGTCCTTGTTCTCTGACACCTTGTTCTCTGACATCGTGATCCTGAGGGTCATCCCTCAATATTAAGGATCTCGTCGTCTCAAGTCACTGACGATAGGTTTGGGCGGTTTTGACAGAGATCCCAGCGAGATAACCCGGGTTCAAAGGTCGCAGACCCGATAAGCGGATGTCGTATGGCCCGAGGTCATAGCCGCGGGGCCGCGGTGTCGGGTCAAATATGGTTGTTTAGCCAAATGTTCCTCTAATATCGCTCACCTCGCTTCGCTGTCAGATGGATTCTGGCAGGCATTCGACTAAACTTGAAATAAGCTCCGAGGAGAAAGGCTAAATTACATTGGTAGGAAATGGAGCCCTAGGGACAATGTCACGATGTTGTACCAACCCGCACCACATGCGGAAGATTTCCTCTCAACTATAAACATTCATCGACAGGGAAACCCTTCTATTGCCAATACTTTAGGTATGCCCCATGGGCGGTTGTTATAAGGACCTAAGCATATCAAATAGCTGATCGAGTTAGGAATTATGCCTTACGCCCAAGATGTGGGAGTTTGTTTTAAATATAAATATTAATTAATGTTTATTGTAATTAGAGAGGCTATATACAAAACAAAATGTCTATCTCGGAAATGACGTCTCTCAGAACTAACGCCGCCATCCGTACCAGCGCTACTACTATTTTTTTAAACCTGGCTTTACCAACATAAATGACGTCACTCCGAAAGATGACGTCATCAATGGACTTGCTACGTCATCGACCCGAATTCGGTACGTGATCCAGCTGCAACCAATCGCGGCCGGCGTTCTTTCGGATCCAGAAATTGGCTCCGCGCTGGTGACGCCCTCTATACCTCTCGTTCGGCGAACAAGCTGGTCACGTGTCGTCTGACGTCAGAGCTGCCGAACAGCGTGGCCCATATCAGCTGATTTATCACGTGTCGATGTCAACTTGATAATGAATGACCGAGAGACGGAGGCTGATTTCATTTTATTTCATTTGATTCCTGTGGCTGGGTGGGGGTGGAGGTGGGGGAGCGGTATGTGGGGGGATCGTTGTCTCACGTTGTGTGACGCTGTGCCGGGCTGTGGGCACCCCGGGGACCCCGGGAACGATCTGTTTTGGTGGGGGTAGTTTCCCCGAGAGCTCTGTTGGTGTGTCGGTGGTGTGCTTAAATACGAGGAATCTGTGGGGATCTGGGGGATCTGTGCCGAGGGTAGAATCTGGTGTGGTGTAATGTGGGAATACTGATCTCTGTGGGCCAGGGATTAGGCGATGTGTGGGGCGCCTGTTGAAGGTGTCCTGGGCAGCCCAATGAGCCGGCCAATACGTCGAGCTGTCATCGTGCCCAGTGGGCTCGCCTTATGGACGATCAGTAATAACGCGGACGCCGCTAGGTGGCGACACGTCGGACTCCGACGAAGTGATTGATCAAACTCCTAGAATTCATAACATTGCTGAAGACAGGCTGATTAGTGAGCTGCCTGGAAACTGGCTCACTGGTGAGCCGATTGGAAACAGGCTCACTGGTGAGCAGCCTGGAAACAGGCTCATTGGTGAGCTGCCTGGAAACAGGCTCACTGGTGAGCCGACTGCAGATAGGTTCACTAGTGAGCTGATTGGAAATATATTTACTCGTGAGCCGACTGGAAATAGGCTCACTAGAGCCTCGCTAGAGATTAAGATCGTCTTACCAGTGAGGTTTCTGGGATATGACTCATGCCTGATTCAACTAGTGACGTCTATTGACTTACTCACTACTAAGTTAGACGTGTGACAAACTCCACATTGGTTAGAGTCATTTCTTGGTGATCGACTTGTTATGAAGCGAGATAGAAACAAACTCACAAGATGTGAGCCTTCTAGTTACTGGCTCACCAACGAGTCAAAAATGGATCAGAGTCACAAATGAGACACCAGACTCATCGTTGAGCTATATGGAGACAGACTCACCGGCGAGTTATCTGGAGACAGAAACATCAGTGAGTTGTTTAGAGTGAGACACATCGGTGAGTTATCTGCAGAGAGATACATCAGTAAGTTATCTAGAGAGAGATACATCGGTGAGTTATCTGAAGACAGACACACTAGTGAGTTATCTGGAGACAGACACATCAGTGAGTTATCTGGAGACAGACACACCAGTGAGTTATCTGGGGAGAGACTCGCCAGTGAGTTGTCTGGAGAGAGACTCACTAGTGAGTTGCCCTAGGGATGTACTAATGTAAACGAGGCTGCCTTGCCGAAGGAATCCCCCTCTGATTACCGGATGGCACGTGGCTATCGATGTATTGGCTTTAGAAAAAGGTGATGACGTCACGATACGGATATCCTATCGAAAAGCCGCCACGTAGCGCTATTTCCGTATCGTATTTCGCCAATTTCACGTGGTATATCCAGATGAGTCAATTCTGGGTTAACCAGGGCGGCATCTGGATCAGCGGACATCTTGAGGATGTCGACATGACACGAGGTCACGTGACAGGAAACATCCCTAATCGGCGACACTTGACCGCCTGACCTCGACCACGGGAGATGGCTGCGCCGTTGTTTAACGTTACCGGAAGTTGGCGGATTGTGTTCGCTAAGCATGTTTACGGTCTGTGAACCGCGTCATACGTCACAAGTTTTGATGTCCTCGTCATGACGACCAACAGTAATCTGCTTCCGGCAGGAAGCCGAAACAAAATCCGCGACACGGAAACAGTCACGTGCTCACTGGTTCCAGCGACGTGAGACAAATTTGAAAATCTGTCTTGTCCTTCGCTTTATTTGATCTATAGCAGCTTAATACCTGGACAGCGAAATAATGTTTATTTAAATGAGTTTGTAAATTTTTTAAACTTTCAGAACTAACTAAATATGCAAAAGTATTTCTTGATAGTCCTGTTTAAGAAACAAATGTAATTAAATCCGCTTTAGTAGTAGTAATAATAATAATAATAATAATAATAAAAATAATAATAATAATAATATGCGTGCGTGCATGCGCGCGTGTGTACCTCTGTGCGTATGTGCGTGCGTGCGGGCATGCGTGCGGGCGCATTTTGGCATTGTGGGATAAAACACTGCCACAGACAATCAGCAATCTTGAATACAATCTCTGGAGGATTCATCAGGCATATCATACACAATGTTTCGGTCTGTGGTCAGTCTGTATGATGGAGTTAGATAACCATTTGGTTATTTAGATATAGTTTTTTTTTTGGAATATCTGTATGGGAAGAGGAATAGAGGAGGTCGTGGGAGGGGGGATAAGATATTGGGATAAGATAGTGTGAGTCCTGCTATGATGGACAGATTAAACAGACAGACAGACAGTCATACATACAGATAGACAGACAGGCAGACATACACATAGACACATAGACAGACAGAGAGACATAGATAGAACACTGATAGAGAGATAGATAAAGATAAACCTAGATATAGATGAATATTTGGACAGAGGAACAGAGAGACAGACAGACAGACAGACAGACAGACAGACAGACAGACAGACAGACAGACAGACAGACAGACAGACAGACAGACAGACAGACAGACAGACAGACAGACACACACACACACACACAGAGAGGCATATGTGAATCCTTTGAACGATTCCTGAGATTATGTTTACTGTAAAAGACGGGAAGTGACGTCATTCGGTCCGCCATTAGCAGAGTACCAGATACCTTCGATCTTCAGTTGGCCGCCATGTTTGTCTAAGATGAAGAACAAATAGTGTTGATGTGGCAAGGCCTGTGTCAATTATGTGACATCTTTTTTAGAAATATGACACAACCAGCAATCTGTCCCTGTTTGTAACCCCTAGGTGTCGCTGGTGTCAGTCACCATGGCGGCACATCCGGTTCTGGGCGGCCATCTTCTGAGCGATAATGTAATGATTTAACTAACAGGTTGCATGGTACATTGCTGTGGTAAGTATATGTTGTTGTTGTTGTTGTCATTGGGTCGCTTTTGTTGTTGTTTGTGTATCTGTGTATAAATATTAAATGAACATGTCTGGATTTGAAAAAAATACTTGACGTGTGAATGTGCACACGACTCTCTTTCTCTCTCTCTCTCCCACTCCGAATATGTATGCGTGTGTGCGTGCGTGCGTGCGTGTGGTCTCTCAACGACACT
>JAODUP010000365.1:240000-292500 GCA_025642065.1 Paralvinella palmiformis
TCACTCACTCACTCACTCACTCACTCACTCACTCACTCACTCACTCACTCGGTCAGTCAGTCAGTCAGTCAGTCAGTCAGTCAGTCAGTCAGTCAGTCAGTGACACACACATACACACACGTGCACGCGCACACAGACACATCGTTACACACACATGGATACACCCACATACATCCATATACCCGTAGATACATCCACACGCGAGAGCAATCGAGTCAGCGAGAGAGCATGCGCGCCAATTCCGCAGTTTTCCCTATGCTCAATAACACACCTGCGCCCCCCCCGCGAAATCTTGCTGCGCCTCACCGATCATCACCAGCCCTCACCAAACCCCGCCATACCCCACTAATCCCCGCCAATCCTCACCAAATGTCCCAGACTCGGTGAGGTGTTGATAGAAGCCGACGGCTATAATTGTTCCTTATCACAATATCCTGTTATAACTCTCACCTGTACAAGCAATCAACATTATACAAGAGTCTAGATAAACATGGTCACATTATCAAGTGCTATGAAGCCAAAAATTCCCATTAAGTGGATTTCTATTGTTCGACTGTACGGCTTTTTTTTTCTTTCCCCCCCCACCCCCAGCGAGTACGTGTTCTCGCGAGACTTGATCTATTCACGTCCGACAACCGGGTGAGTTATTCGAACTCGATGCCCGAGAGGTGAAAGTTTCCCGCGTTATCGCCCACCGACGAACAGACAGACGGACGGACGGACATATGGACAGACAGACAGAGAAAGGTACAGACATACAAACTAACAGACACACAAATAGACTGACTGACTGACTGACTGACTGACTGACTGACTGACTGACTGACTGACTGACTGCGACTGACGGACGGACGGACGGACGAGACGGACGGACGAACGGACGGACGGACGGACGGACAGACAGATGGAGAGACAAACAGACAGGGAAACAGACACACAGACAAACATACGGACAGAAAGACAGACGGACAGACGGACAAGATAGGCCACGTTGGAGTATTCGTTATTGCGAAATGGCTGTTTGACTTTCCGAAAGGCGTATATTTTAATGTTGTTGTTGTTTTATAGTTTTCATTTTAAAACTAGACATTTATATCTGGTCAATACCAAGTCTTACATCCATTAAAGTCTATTTCATAAAGTTTTCTTGCCGTAAAAATATATATATTTCTAATTCAGAACAACAACCCCCCCCCCTCAGCCTCTCCTCACTCGGCCACAGACTAAGACGGGTTCGAGATTGATGGTTATTTCATTTGTTGATTGAAGTATACTCACCAGGCTGTGGAATTGTGCGCCATCGAGTCGTCAAGACGGCGATCCGCCGCGCTACCCTCGGGCATAATTTCTACCTTTACCCGCACAGCCCCCCCCCCCTACACATATACATATGATACCTGATCTCGATTGTAATTCAATCAGATTACTATCTTTCTCTCCATTAGTCGTATAGCTGACATTTCAAGGTCAGAGATGACCCTCAGGGGTCATTCTGATGTAGCAACCATCTACCCCTATCTACGCGCGCGCGCGCGCGCGCACAAACACACACACACACAGAGCGAGAGAGAGAGAGAGAGAGGGGGGGGGACAGCGAATGTGTGTGTGTGTGTGCATCCGTGTGTGTGTGTGTGTTAAATTTTGCCCTTACCATACAATAGACATCCCTGTGTTGGCCGACCAACTCACTGCTATAAGGTTTATTAAAGGCGCCAAAATTGTCAAAGGATCTTCGGACAACAGCAAACGGAAGCTTTGTGGTCATCAGAACGAGGCTGATGTTTAATTCCTGGATTTCGTCGTCAAAATTTACCTCGAATTACGACCACAACTATGTCAGTGACATCTAACGGCGAGTGGTAGAACCTAACCAGTTTGTTTATTGACATTTTTGTGACAACCCTTATACAGGATGTCTCATTCGTGATGTCTAGTTTTGTCGCGAGGAAATTTTAGGGATCGCGGTTTGGTTTTCTGGTGACGAGAACATCTTCAAAACAGATCGTAGTCGTCAGTGAGTTCGTTAGTTTTACAATATAGCAACCTGCTAGATGGCGCTGTTCTATGTTCTATTGAGCAGTCAGGATTAAAAAATGTCGAAAGTAAACAAAAAACTAAAAAGGATACTGGTCACTGGCAGGCAGGCAAAAAGCCAGGCAAGCAAGCAAAAAACCAGGCAGACTTACACACACACACACACACACACACACACATTCTACAGTAGGCACTTTGTCGTCAGAACCATGACCGTAGAGTTTGTTTTGCTCACCTGGTCAAAGGCTCAGGTGACAAAAACTACTCGACATAAGCGCCGGTCGAGTGCTGGCTCGACGTCATCCAGGACACCTATAAACGGCGATCACCTCCCCGAAAAGTCGACACAAACCGAGTCAAATGCCTCGTTTTTAAGCCGACCATCAAGCGGCCGTTTGTCGCTAACTCAACCCGTCCATGGAGTAGCACAGGGCGTTTGACTCGCTCGACAAACACCGCTACCGGTCTAAGGAAGTGACCACTTGAAGGTAAACCTTCCCCGAGTTTAAATCTGCCCCCGGCAGGCCCGGGCACGGCAATCAGAAACGTAAACTTCGGAAGAATTCAACTCTGACCCCTCAGTGTTTGTCCTCGGTACCCAATCTAAGGTCGGGCAAGGGTCTGAGGCGGGAAAAATGTTCAGTCGTGCCCTCAACGGCGTGGCGTAGCTCCTTGATGTTTGAGGGTCGATCGGCGGGAAGGTCGTTGAAGGTGTGCCCAGCTCTGTCCCGGGTTAAGTATGTCGTAGACTGCTAAATCAAGTTAAGTAGATCTAAGTCGGCTAAGTAGACTTAAGTCTCATATCTGAGCTCGGTAAGTAGACTTTAAGTACGGCTAAGTCAGCTGATGTCACAACGTACATTCCTCACGATGTCTGATGTCTTATTTATGATTATCTTCACTCAATAATCATCTGATGCCTCAAACCGATCCTCAGCTCACAGTCTTCAATTATAAATCTTCAATTATAAATCTTCAATTATAAGTCTTCAATTATAAATTTTCAATTATAAATCTTCAATTATAAATCTTCAATTATAAATCTTCAATTATAAGTATTCAATTATAAATCTTCAATTATAAATATTCAATTAAAGAAATTTGCAGCTTTATGGTTACAACGCTTCTAACTACAGTATTAGTAGCGTGCTAGTGCAGGTGTGTTTAGTGTGTGTGTGTGTGTGTGTGTGTCTGTGTGTGTCTGTGTGTGTCTGTGTGTGTGAGATTTAGCAGTGTATATTAAAACACTGGCACAGAAAAGCAACTTTTCATAGCGAGAGATGTGTAATATATTTCAACAGTCTCGAGGTCGCTGAGTAACAAAAGTATTAAAGTCGTGCTGATTGAGAATAAAACACCCTTATTATTATTATTATTATTAATAAGTAATAAAAATAATAATATGTGATATTTATATAGCACCCTATTCAGCTAGAAGCTGCTCTAAGGTGCTTTACAATATTATTATCCCTGACTCAGACCTGTTTCCACCCAGCACACATCTCAACTCCCAATGGAGCATACAACGCATGCTGCCATTATAGGCGCAAAGCGTTACTCAAACACATAGCCAGCGCGTCCTGTCAGGTAACACACACATACATACGCGCGCGTACACACACACACACACACACAAACCAAAGAGCTCATCCATGAAAGATCGCCAATAAGAACCCCCTCCCTCACCACTAGCCACCCATACATGACACATACTATTTCACCAGAAGTACCATTAAGTATCCAGTATTTGTTTATATTAATCAGCAGATTGTTGTAAGTACATTTTTCGGATGCTTTTGGTTTTTCAAACATTTCGCCTGTCAGTGTCAGATCTGACGTGTCAACGTGTCAATATGGCGGCCATTCTCAGAAGACCAAGCCTCTAATACGTGCTGTAACCAGAAATATTTAATTACCAAAACCACCAAGACGAAGATGACCTAACATTTCTCTCTCTCTCTCACTCCCCCCTCTCTTTATCCCCCCCCCTCTCTCTTTCTCTCTCTTTCCCCCCTCTCTCTCGCCTTAGATTTAAAATGTGAGCCTTTAAAAAATAGATATTTAAAAACCGAAACTGGGATGGAGCACTCCTCATTCCAGAGCGAGGCTTTAACAATGACGTATTAGCTTACGTCACACCGACGTCATCAATCACTGTTCAACTGGTATAAGTCACAAAGAGGAGGGAGGGGGGAGTGATTGAATGAGAGAGAGAGAGAGAGAGAGAGAAAGAGAGAGAGAGAGAGAGAGAGAGAGTAGGTTCCTTGTATGTGTATTTCTTGCCCATTCGACTTGACCCATACATGTTTTACATGAGGGATGTATAATGTCGTAAATAAAGTGACATTGTATACCAAGAGGGAATGAGGACAGACAGACAGACAGACAGACAGACAGACAGACAGACAGACAGACAGACAGACAGACAGACAGACAGACAGACAGACAGACAGACAGACAGACAGACAGACAGACAGACAGACAGACAGACAGACAGACAGACAGACAGTCGCTCGCTCGCTCGCACACACACACACACACACACACACACACACACACACACCAATCAAACATTTATAATATATAAGTATTACCTAATTATAATAATGTCGAATATGACCCAAAACAAAAGACGACAATATTTTATATAAAAAAAGACGCCCCCTTCATTTTTATGACAAATAAACCTTCATAAACCTTGTGACGTCACCGGATCGTCATAAAAACGCCACCTACGATAGGCCACAAGTCGGCGATAGTGAAATATTAACCACGTTCGCGGTAAAGATCTCACGGTAACATCACGTGAGAGAGCGATAATTGTGAAAAAAAAGGCCGGCCAACAAAGACCACGTGATGCCAACATGGCGGCCGATACGTCAACTACGCCCTCTAGCGTCGGTTAATAGCTCGGCGGAAGAAATTACAGGAAATCTCTCCTCCGAGCTGAGCCATATATCGCTCACTATCGCCGCCCGGCTCCCATCATGTGACAAGTCGACGGTGAGGTGGTCATGGCTCAGCGGGCAACAACTCAACCGTGACAGATCTTGAGCATTTTCCCACAATTCTCCGCGGAAGATGGCGGCGTGGAATTTGGCAAATGTTCGATGGAGTTCTCAGAGAGTCGTCGCCAAGTTCCTCGCAGCACCTCCATATTTCACGCCCCCCCCCCCACCCGGAGCCCCACCCCGGGGCAGGTGTGTGCGAGTGGGTGGTGGCGGAGGAGGGGTGGTCGTTTGGCTTACAGTGGGTGATGATGCGTGGGGGTGTTTCCCCCCTTTAGGAGGGCATGCCTAGGTCCTAGGGGGAGAGGGCTGGCGACTGCCCGCCGGGCTAAAATTACATAGCCGCTTAAATGCGTTGGTAACGCGAACGGGCAGGAAGGTTATTAGACGCGGGCTGGGTCTAAACCCTCATGGTTACCTTCGTAATGAGGGTAGATCGGCCGGCGGAAGGTGGATCGAAGGTTAGAAGCTGATTACGGCTCGGATGCCTTCACACCACGGACACACACACACACACACACACACACACACACACACACACATACATACATACACACACACACACACGCGCAAACCCAGGGGAGCCTCAGAAGGTGTGAAGCGATGGGGCGCCATCTAACGGGTAAAGCACAGCAGTTGGCGAGCTATAAGTTGGAGAGAGAGAGAGAGAGATAGAACATTTATCAGAAGATGGCACACCTTTAGCTAGAACATTGTTGGTAGAAACATCAAAGAGGTGCCAAGGTGTGTGAAATGACTAATTTCTGGTGTTACTTCAGCCTCTGGTGTAGACAAATGGCATTATTATTGTACAGCTAACAATACAGTATATACTCCCAGCGTTGTGTCAATCTGTGTCCCGTTATAACGCGCTTCTTATGCGTGCTTCATGTTTATGCAAATGAGACCCACATAGCGCTCGGGTTACTTATATAAAGACCCGTCGTCTCTCGCTTTATACTTATAAATGTATGACAGGCGTCTGGTCCTCTGTTTTGAGTTCCAATATGCCTGTGATAGTCTGTGTAATATACAGTAAATGCCTGTGTTTTTGATAAAATGACCTGTGGATGACCTCAGATGATAATCCGTAAATGTGTGGGTCTATATGCAATGTATTTCTAACATATATGGTCATAGATGTATGTATGATGTTGTAAGAATTATATTTTGGGCTGCCTATGTGGATATACCAGTCGAACTGTATCACCTGCTTTGCCGCCACCTGTTATCAACTGTACCACTAAAACCCTCTCTCTCTCTTTCTCTCTCTCTCTCTCTCTGTGTGTGTGTGTGCATGCCTGCGTGCATGCGTGCGTGCGTGCGTGCGTGCGTGCGTGCGTGCGTGCGTGCGTGCGTGCGTGCGTGCGTGCGTACCTGGACCACATACTTGGTTGCCACCTGCGTCACATACCTGTATCCCAATTACCGTCTGTGTCAAATACTTTTAAACTCGTGACTGCCTATGTCACAGGCCTGTGATCACCTGTGTGCCGTGAGGTATTATAGTTTAGCCACCTTAAGCCAGGTGTGTTGACCCGATCTTGACACAGTTGTACTGACCTAGTCTGATATTATCACGTGTTCTAAATAAAATAGTCCATCATCTCGTAAACAAATATTAATATAATAACGAATCTGGTAGTTAATTAACGGAAATTAATTATTATTATCTATATGACGTTCAACTTTACAACATCGCTACCAGCGCCACCTTGCGGATGACTGCCGAACGAATAAACTGCCACGTTCCACGCTTCTCGACCGGGCTACGTACCGGAAGTCAGATGACGCGTTATGATAAGTGGCCGTCAGGGGGAGCGCCGTCGATCGGTGAGAAAATCCGCTCGCCTCGTTGCCGACTCACGCCCGCGCACTCGATTGGCGTCGAACACTTCCTGTCGGTCATCCGGGCCAGCGGAGGCGGGAATCGTGGCTGCCGGAGTCACGTGACCGGGACTGGGCGACAATCGGGCCTCGTTAATATGGTCGTCGGGCATTCCGGACACGCCCGCCGCTTTATCCGCTAGGTGGCGGTAGAGGCGAGTGGCGCGCATGCGTAATGTACCGATGCAGCGGCCGTAACGGTGACGTCACTTCCGGTTCGATGCCTGTCCCTCCTCTCTCTCTCTCTCTCTCTCTCGGCGTGCGACTACCGGCTTAGCGATCGCCAGAATCGCGAAGTGTCGGCCGATCGCCAACCGGACGCCGGAAGCACGCCGCCAGCCATTTTACTCGGCGATGTGCGCACGCGCTATCACGTGTCCCAGTTTGTGTACAGAGCTTGCCAAGGACACTTGAAGGTGAAACCGACACCGCCTCAGAAACCATTGTCTTAGCAGCGCCTGCTAGTGGTGAGTGTGTGTATGTCTGTGTTTGTGTGCGCGCGCGCGCGCGCACGCGCGTGTGTGTCCCAACACACGTACTCGCGACCACTCGCCGCTACGCACTGACCGACAACAATCGTATCGCCGACCGACCATAAATTGATGACGTCACTCAGGCGCACGTGACCCGAACAACTACTTATCGGCCCAGCCTATTGTAATTACGACGCGCCATTCGTCCCGACCACTCCCCATAACGTGGCGTCGATGTTTCGCTGTCACGTGGCCATATTTACTCGGATCCGTATTTGGTTTCTGGATATTAGTCACTATCACGATAAACATAAGGTCACCTATTATGTTCCTGTTTCGATTGAAATCAAATCTTCGACATATTTGTAACTCGTCTAAAAAAAACTTTAAAAATATCAAATTGATAAAAACTCACTGAAGGTTTGTTTCCACATTTCTTGCATATATAATTATGACGACATCAATTATGCTAATTAGGTTGATTCTCCGCTTTAATGCCCTTTCCGCTTAATTATTTTATAAATTAGAACGAAATAAATTGTTTATTTAATTTAAAATGATCAAAACAATTTTCTCTGAACATTATTGTTTATATTATTGTATATGCCACTGTATATGTTATTGTATATGTTATTGTTTATGTTATTGTATTTGTTATTGTTTGTGTTATGTGTTATTGTATATGTTATTGTATATTCCGCTGTAAATGTTATTGTATATGTTACTGTATATGTTATGTTATTGTATGTATTATTGCATACGCCGCTATATATGTTAATGTACATGTTATTGTATATGCCATTGTATATGTTATTGTATATGGTATTGTATATTTAGTTTATTACTAAGAGTAATGTGGAATTATAACATATTAATAGACAATGTTTAGAAAATATGTATGATATTATAAATATTTGACAGCACGCCGAGGGGGGGGGGTGATTCCCTAGGAGGGTTAGAGTCTGGGGGGAGGGTTGGAGTCTGTGGGAAGGTAGATGACGGAGAGAGGGTTAGCAATGGAGAAGGATTGGGTCTGGGAGAGGGTTAGAGTATGAGAGATTATTAAAGAACGGAGAGATAGCTAGGTGAAGAGGAGTAGCGTACGGGGAGGGGGGGGGGGTAGGCTTGAGATATTATTTCTCTGACTCTACCTGACCTGATATAGACTGTCCAATGTTTAATCTTTAAGCTGTTACAGTCTACTGCATGTGTAACAGTCTAATAACGAGAAGTTGACTATCCACAGACACAAGGCGCCATATTTACTAATAGTTTACTGGATATACTAAATACCATAACTAGCTACGCTCTACTTAATGATAATGACTGAAAATGGTCTTTAATGACTAATTAACTGTCATTAGTGAACACCATGGATAATATATATATATATATATATATATATATATATATATATATATATATATATATATATATATATCCAACACGTATATACACGTATTTTAAAATGTACGTATTTGACAATAATTGTGTACTAGTATCGATGTGGATCAGTGAGTAA
Organism: Paralvinella palmiformis; assembly: GCA_025642065.1. Lineage (NCBI taxonomy): Eukaryota > Metazoa > Annelida > Polychaeta > Terebellida > Alvinellidae > Paralvinella > Paralvinella palmiformis. The sequence goes on from JAODUP010000365.1 coordinate 248,925, forward strand.
ATCATTAGTGAGACAAAAATCACTTTACCTACACGTACACAAGAAACAAACACATACACACACACACACACACACACACATACACACACACACACACACATATATATATATATATATATATATATATATATATATATATATATATATATATATATATATTTAAAAATATTTACACAACATCTTCATCATCTGTTTTCATCACCAAAAATTCATCAAACATCAATCATCAGATTGACCCATCACCATCTCCACTACCATCACCACTACCATCACCATCACCACTACCATCACCATCACCACTACCACCATCATCATCATCACCACTACCATCACCATCACCACTACTATCACCATCACCATTTCAACTTGAATTATCAGACTTGGAGATTACCTATAAAACATCATCATCATCACCATATAACATACATCACCATCATCGATATCATACATCACCATCATCAATATCATACATCACCATCATCAATATCATACATCACCATCATCAATATCATACATCACCATCATCAATATCATACATCACCATCATCAATATCATACATCACCATCATCAATATCATACATCACCATCATCAATATCATACATCACCATCATCAATATCATACATCACCATCATCAATATCATACATCACCATCATCAATATCATACATCACCATCATCAATATCATACATCACCATCATCAATATCATACATCACCATCATCGATATCATACATCACCATCATCGATATCATACATCACCATCACCAATGTCATACATCATCATCACCAATACCATACATCCCCATCACCAATTCCATACATTACCAATTCCATACATCACCGATGCCATACATCACCAATGCCATACATCACCAATTCCATACATCACCACTGCCATACATCACCAATTCCATACATCACCAATACCATACATCACCAATACCATACATCATCATCATTATATTGCCAATTTACAAGTTAGTGTATAATGTCAGATTTAGTGCTCATTAGTGTGTATTCACAATTATCCATAAGCATCCCAGATCGATCTAGTGTAGAAAATATATAGATTCCCCCCCCCCCCCATAGATGCCCCTAGGAGTGGGGGAGAGGTGAAGGGTCAACTGAGGGTTAGCGGCTTTGGACTAAATGAAACGATAAATATACCAAAATAGGAGAGGGGGTGGTTCTTATGGATTAGGAAATGAGAAGGTAAAGTAACACACACACACACACACACACACACACACACACACACACACACACACACACACACACACACACACACACACACACACACACACACACACACACACACACACTATCATATTTTACCCTCCCTCATAGTCACTCATTTTACTTAGATATGGTCCAATAACTCCAGAGAAACGCCTCTAGAGTAAGATTGAGTTGAGTTATGAGGTGAATTTATGGCAAAATATGGTTTGATCTGGTATTGAGGGGGGTGGATTTGTATGTGTGTGTGTGGGGGGGGGGGTTGATGTATCCTTACCGACGGGGAAAGGATAGTTTAGGTATGGGATAATGGGGGCCTGTCAAATATTATAATGGTATAATTATATATCTTTTGTTAATATATATATATATATATATATATACACACACATATATATATATATATATATATATATATATATATATATATATATATATATTTCATACAGAAGAACAATATTACTAATCATGTCATCCTTCACTCTATTTAGCTATCAGATGTCATATTTGTTTAACTGGTCAAAGACTTGTCTGTCAATCAATAGTTTTGATCAGAAGTCAGGGCTTTGTTCTGTGGTTTTGGCTACCCACATGCCTGATTATCAACAGATCTGACTGCCCACATGCCTGACTATCAACACCTCTGACTACCCACATGCCTCACTATCAACAGCCCTGACTACCCACATCTCTAACAACTCAGAGCCCCGACTACCCATAGCCCTGACTGCACACAGCCCTGAATCCCCACAACCTCGACTGCCTCAGATTACGTGCCTGACTATCAACAGCCCTGATTAACGAAATCTATGACTGCTCAAAGCTCTAACTTCCCACAGCCCTGACTACTCCAGACCCTGACTACTCCAGACCTTGACTATCGATAGCCCTGACTGTACACAGGTCATGGCTAACAGCAGCCCTGACTACCAATACCTTTACTACCCAGAGACTTGATTACCCACAGCCCTGACTACCCACAACCCTGATCACCCACAGCCCTGACTACCCACAGCCCTGACTACCCACAGTCCTGATATTGTAACCTGATATCGGTATTTGAACAACATCAACTTATATCAAACTCAGTCAGACATTCATCATAAACTTGATACGTTAAATCTTCTCAACTTTTTATGACGTATTACCCAGAAATTAATGACCCGCTTTTGTTGGCGACAGTGTTAAACAACAATCAGCAACATCGTCAAGAAACAGCGACGTGAAATAGACGCCATGTTGAAAAACAACTATATCTCAGTTGTTATAACCGTAATAATAACATGTCAGTCTGCAGTCAATTTTATCTTAAAAAAAATTTGGGGGGGTACAAGCTTTAAAAAATATTTATTTAACAAAAATAAATGTTCTCGTTGTGAGATTAATTTTATTTATTTTAATATTTTTCTTCTCATATTTGATATGTAACAAGTCTGTCTGTCTGTCTGTCTGTCTGTCTGTCTGTCTGTCTGTCTGTCTGTCTGTCTGTCTGTCTGTCTGTCTGTCTGTCTGTCTGGCTGGCTGGCTGGCTGGCTGACTTTCTGCAAGTCTGCCTGTCTCTCTGTACGTGTCTGTCAGTCTGGCTTTCTGTCTGTCTTTTTATCTGCATATAAGTATGCACATATGTGTGTGTGTGTGTGTGTGTGTGTGTGTGTGTGTGTGTGTGTGTGTGTGTGTGTGTACGAGTCTCCATGTCTGCCTGTCTGCCTCCTTCTACGTATATTATTCTCGTGTGAACTATCTTATATTTTCTTATCCGTATCATTTACACGCAACTAATTTGTTTATTTATTAACTAGTTAGTTTCTGATATTGTTTATTATTTAATCTATTAATTATTAATATTAGTTTGTTTGTTGTCGGTGCATTATTTAATAAAAAATACATAATGCTCATACTACAAGTAGTTTTAGTATAAACATCTAACTGCTGCTACAGTTATTTCTCTTACTACTACTACTACTACTACTAATAATAATAATAATAATAATAATAATAATCATCATCATCAGTCATCATCAGTCATCATCACCATTAAAGAGTCTTATCACTGGAAATACACCAACATATCTTCGTTCGACCACAGCTCTGTGTACATTGTACAGAGTCCACTCTATAAAGTCCGCTGTACAATAATCCAGTTTTAATAAACAAGATACCACCGGAGTGGAATTTCCAGTCGGGGATTTCCGGCCACCATCTTCCTTCCGAAGCTCGCAGAAATAATTACGTTCAGTAATTAATTATCTGTTTGTCGCCGGAGCAACAAGTGTTGTGGGGCTCGTTAGTCGGACTGCCAGATGTACACAGAGACAAGATAATGGTGATCATCTCCAAATGTTAGGGCCTATCAACGCCTCCCTCCTTCACCATCCCACCCCGAGCCCGTCTGTCACTATTCCCTTCTGGTCCCATGTGTTGCTCGAGCACAAACAATTATAAACGACGCCTTATTAGAGTAGCGTCCATCTTGATTGGTGGCGAAGTAACGCCGTATCTCGCCGGTTGGTCACGTGACCAAGAACCAATTTGCCAAATCGGTAAAGCTCCGACACATGTCGGGCTTTTGGCTGGAAATATTTGATGATTGTCACGTGAAATGGTTTTGTTCAGATGAGTGTCCGGAAGTGGGGGTTGGAGGGGGGGGGGGCTCACGGTGGCTGGATAGGGCGGGGGGTATATAACACCTGGTCACCCAGTACAACAGGTCTAAAGGTACCCAGCCACCCACACTTTTACTTAACTATTCATTTGAATTTACAGCTCTTTGCCACTGAAAAACACAACTACACAACCTTCAGCCATCCAACTACACAACCTCCAACTACCCAACTACATAACCTCTAACCACTCAACTACATAACTTCCAACCACCCAACTAATTAACATCCAACCACCCAACTACACAACCTACAACCACCCAGCTACACAACCATCAATTATCCAATTTTACAACCTCCGGCAACCCAACCACATAACTTTCAATCTCACAACCATACAATCTCTTGCCACCCAACTACACAACCTTTAATCACCCAACTACACAATCTTCAGCCACCTAAATATAAAACTCCCGCCAACCACCTACCCAGCTCTACTCCAATATATAACCACCCAGTTACTGATCCATATAGCCATACCAGCCACCCATATATCCATTTATTCCAGCATACACCCATTTATCATGTTAATCATGCAATCATGCAAGCCACCCACTATCCATTCGATTACGAATCTACCGATTCTATCATTCATGCAATCACCCAGTCACCCATCGATAGAGAAATACCACCACCCAACCACCCATCAATTTTCAACCCATCCCTTGGCCAGTCTTCTGTTTACCATTTTTGAACGACAGCACCCTACCAACACCCGTACACCCACCCACCCACTTACCTACCAAAAACCCTCACCACTCGGAGCCCAAATTAGCTCAATTTTCGCCCACTTTCCCTAGTAGAGTGCTCGTCCCGGTTCGCCGTTCTCTGCTGGGTTCGTGCCACGTGTGGCCGGACGTCGGTAGCGGTCTCTATCGGCCTGAATGGTCGTAAAATGAACCGTGAACGTCGGCTCTGACCGCGTGAATGGTGCTCAAGCCACGCAAAGATTAATATTGGTTGATGGGAGAGAGAGGGGGGGGAGGGGGAGAGAGGGGAGAGAGTGCCGGGGGGGAGTGGGAGAGAGGGAGCGAGAGGGAGAGAGAATTGTCCCTCAATGTTGTCGAGTTGAGACAAGTAAATTATTATATAGGTTTATGGGACTAGACCTCCCCCCCCCCAAGTGAGATAGGACAGTCTGTGAGGTCCTGCGGGGTCCTGCGAGACCCAATACTGAACCTTGTCAGTTAGTTAATCTTATTATTAAAGGGTGTTAATTTGTGTGTGAGTGTACCCCCCCCCCCCTCTGTGTGTCTGTGTGTGGAGGAGAAGGGGTGCGCGCGCGCGTGCGTGTGTAGGTTGTTTGGGTATATGGCATTAAGTACATGGGACAAGTAAATTATACCAAATTCTTTAAACGAGTACATCCGGTGAATTACCAGAATTCATAAAAACATCAAGCCAGCAAATTATAATTTTGTCTTCTGTGTCAAGGTTATATTAATATTTTTATTATATGCCTCTATGTGTGGGGATGGACGGGCTGTCGCCTGTGGGCACCGCCGTTCAGGCTGTCTAAATGTGGGGTTGACTGTGGAGCTAGTTTATGGTTAAGACATGTTGCAGCCATTTAGTTACGATTACTGCGGCTTAATGCGGCTTGAAAATCATCTTAAGATGTCAGTGGAAAAAAGAGATCTTTTATAAGAAAAAAATAAGATATACCTTCACATCTTATATTTCGTGTTTTTTTCAGTAAAATGGAAAAAATTGTTGGCGAATTTTCGTCATGAAAAGAAATTTGTCAAAATATTTCTTATGTGTTTGTGCGTGCGTGTATTTGTCTGTGCGTGTATTTGTCCGTGCGTGTATTTGTTCGTGTGCGTATTCTGGACTCCGTTTTCGGACGAGACAGGTAGAAATGCTGGTGACGGGATGAACAAATTGGAGACAACAATACTACATCCCAACGCCGCCATATCTAAGCCGCATCTGTGACGTCAGCGATTACGTCACCTCTAGTCACGTGATGAAGATAAGCGTTGTCGTAATTAGCGACACCGATAATTCGACAAAGGGACAACAAATTATGGACGATATCACAAAATTGGAACAATATCACAAAATATGCCGCTTTTTGTCAATGAGACATCGATTTGTGATGTTCTAATGAAACGTTTGTGTGAGAAGATAATTGATCAAATTGTAGATCACTGATTTCTGGTTTATGAGAGTAGATATAGCTTACTGAAATTTGTTTTGAGTGAGTGGTTGAGTGGTTGAGTGGTTGAGTGGTTGAGTGAGTGAGTGAGTGGTTGAGTGAGTGAGTGAGTGAGTGAGTGAGTGAGTGAGTGAGTGAGTGAGTGAGTGAGTGAGTGAGTGAGCGAGCGGAGCGAGCGAGTGAGTGAGTGAGTGAGTGAGTGAGTGAGTCAGTCAGTCAGTCAGTCAGTCAGTCAGTCAGTCAGTCAGTCAGTCAGTCAGTGAGCGGCAAGACAAGCGAGTGAACAAGTAAATGAGCGAGCTGCCGAAACCATTGCCGCCTTCAAGTAAAATCGAAGATCACTGGTAGCTTGCCACTGGTGGAGACCCCTGCCGGCGACAAGAGGAATTATAATATTTTCTTATTTTCCAGTCGTCGTCTAGGGCTTAGTAATAAATGTAAATATTATGTTTATATCAGATGTAAATTAATCCAATTAAAATAATATTAACATTTTAATTAGATTAATACATATTCATTACACTAATTGTTAATTATGACTTGTATTAACTTGACATTTCTCGGCATACATACAGAAGTAATTATTAATTTTAATATTAAATTAACTATATCGCTAGATTTACGACAAAACGACGTCCAATAATATATAGAACATGTTCTGTATGAGAGACATTTTATCTTTAATACAACAAATTATTCATAAGTTTGTAGTATCATTACAATATTTTGTTGTTCGAATAAAGTATGATTATTTTAAGAAATAAAACGAAAACATTTCCATCATTCGGTTATAATTATTTAGTGCGAATTGTGTGGATAGCGAAATTATGAATTAATTAATTAAAATAATTTGTGAAGTTTTAAAAGAAACAAATGCAATTTTTGTTAATTTCATCTTTAAAATATCTCAAATTTAGCCATTTGATATGAGATGACCAAATAATGAATTATTAATTAAAGATGATGATGATGATGATGATGATGATAATAATAATAATAATAATAACATAATTATAATTATTTCTATTAGTAACTCGTACTGACACACGCGACCAGAAATTCTCAAACAGAAATAATATTCTGTTATCTCCTCGGTCGAGATAACAAAGACGTCATCTTGTTATCATAAATGTATTATCTCTCGGAAATGTCATCTTCAATGGCTGAAGTCGTTTGTCATCTCGACAACCATCCATTCTATCATCATCATCATCTTCATCATCATCATTATCATCAACATCAGAAATGACTACTCACACACATATATCCCCCCCCCTCTCTCTCTTTCTCTCTCTCCAAGTTTGGTATTAAATACATTCCCCACCCCCCTCACCACCACCCCCCGTCAACCCTCAAAGAGTTCACATAAATCTCTGACGTAGTATACCTGCAGCAGGTTTGACTGTTCACCAAAAGTTAGTTTTTTTTCTTATCTTCTCAACTAAATGTCTTCAAAAGAAAAGCGACATAATAATATGATGTTTATCGTAAACTGTAGTCTGTCTGTGGATATAAAGATGAAAACAGACAGACAGACGGACGGACAGACAGAGTGTGTGAGAGAGAGAGAGAGAGAGAGAGAGGATGTTCTTTTATAACATCACGCGTGCTACAAGAAATCTGATATATATATATATATATATATATATATATATATATATATAATGTTTACGAGTTGAGCTTTGTTAATGACAATACGACACTTTGACTAGGATATTTAATATCTTTCACCTCTGGACAATGACCGGTCCGTGTGTTTGTGTGTGCGCGCACGCGCGCGAGCGTGTGTGCGTGCGTCTTTAGGAGTATGGGATTAAAGGCTGGTATGGCGAACCGCGAATCGTGAATACAACCTCCGGGTGATTCATCAGACGACTAGATCCAGAGAGACGATTTTGTGTTATGTTTCTGTATATAAACAGAAAAACTAAACATCAAAAGTGATTATTAATTGAAATATACCTTGATGAGATGATGACAAGATAATGTTTATATTAATTATCTAATTAGTCATATTTATATACCCATCTTCTAACTGTTCTATCTCTCCTCATAACTTATTTGATTAAATAGCAATTTCTGTCGTCATCTCTCTAAAAATGGTAATTCATGATGATGATGATGATGATGATGATGATGATGATGATGATTGATGTTTGACATCTGTCATGAAACAATAATTATTACAATAATCAGTTATATTTTAATTGAAAATTTGGGACACTTAGCATAAAGAAAACCGCTATGTCTGTGTGTGCGCGCGCGTACGCGTGTGTGTACTTGCGTGCGCGCGTACGTGTACATACGTGTGTGTGCAAAATCAAATATTACAACCGAGATAACGTTTTAGTGAGAGATTTCCGTCAACAGACACTTTATCAATCGCATAATTGGTCAAAATAAATAATATACACGCACACACACACGCACACATATATAAACGCACCCAAACACGCACGTACGTACACGCGCGCGCACATATACACACACATACACAAACAGACACATTTTGTCTATCCAGTTATTAACCATAAAACTTATATTATATATTTCAATATTATAAGAATGTCCCCCGACGAGACATACGTTTACTGCTGATATCACAAGATGGCCGATATCACGATTGCTGATATCACGTTGGTTGATATCAACCATCGTGATATCAGCAAGAACATTAGTATTTTATAATAAATATCAGATACGTTTGATATTTGATGATACAATCGGTGCTTCAGGCGACATCTATAAGATCTTGGTTCTATTGTTGTCAAAGAACCACGGTCACGGTTCGTTGATCAGCTACTAACAGCCATAAGGCAATTATATAGACATGGCTTGTTATTGGAACGTGTGTTTGTTTGTGTGTGTGTGTGTTTGTGTGTGTGTGTGTGTGTGTGTGTTGTTAGTATATATATATATATATATATATATATATATATATATATATATATATATATATATATACTACTCACAGTATATATATATATAATTTTTTAATATTATAATAATAATAATTATATATTATTATTTTCATTATTATTACTATTAGTGTGTATGTATGTATGTATGTATGTGTGTGTGTGTGTGTGTGTGTGTGTGTGTGTGTGTGTGTTCACAGTAGACAAACACAGGGGCTACCACGTGATCTAGTCGGTGTCACGTGGTCTGGCCTAAGCCGAAAGTAGATAAAAAAAGTCGCCATTTTCTAATTTCCGTTTATTATTTCCTGCAGATTTCGATACACGCCATATTGATACACACCATGTTGATACACGCCATATTGATACACACCATATTGATACACGCCATGTTGATACACGCCATATTGATACACACCATATTGATACACGCCATGTTGATACACGCCATATTGATACACACCATGTTGATACACGCCATGTTGATACACGCCATGTTGATACACGCCATATTGATACACACCATATTGATACACGCCATGTTGATACACGCCATATTGATACACACCATGTTGATACACGCCATGCTGATACACGCCATGTTGATACACGCCATGTTGATACACACCATATTGATACACACCATGTTGATACACACCATATTGATACACTCCATATTGATACACACCATGTTGATACACACCATGTTGATACACACCATGTTGATACACACCATGTTGATACACGCCATGTTGATACACAACTTTATCAGAGTCCATTATCACTTGAGGTGATATGCTATATTCCATCACCTACAACTTGAGTATGAGGAATGATGAGGAAATATACATGTCTCAGGAAGAAAAGTCACCCTAATGAATCTTCCAAAGTTTGAATAAATGATTATTTCTGCCAGTGCTTTATTCTACATTGGTAAAGCACACACACACACACATACACACACACACACACACACACACACACACACACACACACACACACACACACACACACATACACACATACACACACATACACACACACACGCCTTGGGTGTGCTGTATGTACCTGATGAATCTGATGAATCATCCAAATGGTGCATTCACAATTTGGTATTATCTGTACCGGTGTTTTTCATCCACTACTAAATCACACACACACACGCACGCACACACATGCATGTACAATGCAGACACACACACATACACACACACACACACCTAAAACACATTACCCACACACCCTATCGCCATACCTCGTACCTTACGAGGATCTAGCCATAGCCTACTAAACTAACACCGCATCCCAATACTCTACCGTACTAAATTCTGAAGACGTGTCCCCACACCACATCCCCACACTAGATCCCCACACCACGACAATATTTCCCGAAACTTCAAGCCGAAGAGAACACATAAAATCCCAAAATCTCCACCCCGACAGCGCAACTCCATTCCCACATCCTCACACCAAGTTCCCACCCACCCCGACGGCAACCCCCCCCCCACACATTCGTCCCCCCCCCCTCTAACCCCTCTCCCACACAAGCCCTAGATGTTAGTTGTCTACCTGATAGTCATTGTAACAAATATCTCGTTATCAATCAATATTTAGCTAATAAACGAGTGAGCGAGCGATATTTCTCGGTTTCCGAGAATTAAGTGTTTTCGCTTCACTTACTCCCGATAAGGTTAGATGTCGGTCATTTGCACTGAACTAGCTAGATCGGCCGCTATTGGCTGACATCGACCGGTGGCGCCTCTAGCGGGCGACACTGCCATAAAACCGGAACTGGACAGGGACCGAGAGCGGGAAATCGAAACGTCGAAACTCTCTCTCTCTCTGTCTCTCTCTCTCTCTCTGTGTGTGTGTGCGTGTGCGTGTGCGTGTGTGATTTAGGAGTAGAGAAAAAACCACTGGCACAGAGAATACCAAATGGCGAATGAAACATTTGGACGACTCATCAATTTCGCTTAAGGTTCCGTATATGTATGGGTAACTGCCCGCGCGCGCGCGTGTGCGTGTGTGTGTCCGTCCTTCTAGGTACGCACAGAGTTTAATCAAGCGGAGGGCGGTGTGTGGGGATGGTGTGCAGTATATAATCCATATATCCCCATATCACAATACCGGGAGAACCACTGCAAAGATTTCCATTCCAGAACGGAAGTACACCAATAAAGCGCCACCTATCGGGTTACGGATCCCTCTCAAGACGACCACGTGGTGGTCCGATTCTGTTGTGTCCAGGAAGTCCGGATTGTCAACGACGCCATATTAGGCAGACAATATATATGTCGTTGTTAACAAAAGGATCAAATTACAATATATGCTCCAGAATGTTCCCACACGTACCCGTCTATATAAATATGATGTTATCTACAAAAAATCCTTTATTTTACTCTCTTTAATATTTCTTTAATATCCTTAAAGGCTTAGATTACCTATTAACAATCTTTGACCTACATTATAATCTGTCGTCTGCTATATTTCTTTGGGCGCCATTTAATATTGTAATGCGTATTTCCGATTAACTATAATTTATGTATAAAAACCTGTAAATATACGATTATAGTACTTCTGTGGTCGCCGTCTGGTGTCTGTATCAGCCAATCAAATCATGTTTTATATCTGACGTCATTTGAGGTTCGACGCTTACATTCAATAACGCTTACGAGTGAGTGAGTAGGAGAGTGGGTAGGAGGGTGAATGAGTGACTAAATACTTGATTGATCGATGTATTGATTGATTGATCGATTGATTTAGTGAGTGAGTGAGTGAGTGAGTGAGTGAGTGAGTGAGTGAGTGAGTGAGTGAGTGAGTCAGTCAGTCAGTCAGTCAGTCAGTCAGTCAGTCAGTCAATCAGTCAGCCAGTCAGTTAGTCAGTCAGTCAGTCAGTCAGTCAGTTGTTTAACCTCAACGCCAATCACACCTAGAACATATGACAGACATCCCAGAATAACATCCCACAATTACAGCTACCACTCGCATTCGAACCTTAACCCGACAGTTAACAGTAATAGTCCAAATGTATTAATTATATGGCAATTTATTAAGTCGGAGTAAAATAATTATGTCATCTTCAGGATAATATATATATAATATATATATATATATATATATATATATATATATATAAAATTATGATTATTAATAAACAAATAAACCACTAACTATTATTACACGATGAATTAACATATCATATTTTATCATAATTAATATATCATATTTGTAATACAATTTTTTTTATCGTAATTAATATATCGCATTTGTCATAATTAATAAATCATACTTTACTATAATTAATGTCACCTATAATTATAGCTGATGAATCATAGAATCATCTTATCCAACTGAATAACTGGAATCCAATTAAATACGTGTCTATTTCTAAGTTAAAATAGTATTTATATGTCTATGTTATGTAGAAACAACTTACTCTAGACGACCCTCACGGGATACAAGCGTGTCACGAAGACGGCGAATTTAGGAATGAAATATTTAACAATTGTCGTCTTTTCAAACCCTCGGTTGGTTTATCTGCTGAAATAATCGGAATAAAATCTCGTTTACATTTCGGCCCTATTCCTATTCGTCCCCCGATTTTTGTCGTAACCAACGACACACCTTTAATCGTTGACGTAATACAGGTATGATGAAGCCGGAGATATTTGATGCGGTTGCGGAGACTGATCTCGGATGTTCCGTCAAACGCACCTATTATCGTTTCCACCTATTACCGCTGTAATGGTTCCCTATTGTTGACCTAATAACAGCCTATTATCGTTCCAACCTATTATCGCCATAATAGCTCACTATTATCCCCATTACAATGGTACATACTTAGCCGCCAGTGATAAAGACCGGGGGTGGGGGGCGGCTGAGTGTGGAGGGGGGGGGTGCTTCTGGGTGTGTTTTTGATAAAATTTGAATGTAAACTCCGTGATTTGTGTAACTGGAGTTAATGGACCGTGACCAGCATAAAGAAGATGACAAGATGAAATATGGTAATATAACAAGATGACAAGACGACAAGATGACAAAATGACAAGATGACAAGATGACAAAATGACAAGATGACAAGATGACAAAATTACAAAAATTATAAGATGGCAATTATAATCATATGAAATAGAAATAAGATGAGTCAGAAACAAGACAATATGATGTACAGATAACTGGATGAAAAATGACAAGATGACACAATGATTAAAAACATAACAATAAGACGAGAAGATACAAGCTGTCAAGATGATCATGTGACCATATAACGAGGAAAAATATCACAATGAGATGACCAGATTAAAGATTACGAGATAAGAAGATGACACAAAGAGCAGATGTCCGGCTTTAAAGGTATGTCAGGTGATAAGATAACACCAGGAGCACAGATGACCAGCAGTGCAAAGTAAAGAAAACTACAAGATGATATAAAGACAAGATAGCAATTAGCAAGATGATCGAAACAAATATACAATAAAATGACAACGCGACAGAATGATGATCAGATGAGGATATGACTAAATTAGGAAATGACTAGAAAACGAGGAGACAAGATGATAAAAAAGAGAAGAAAATTAGATGACAAGATGATTAAAATGACAAGATGATTAAAATGACAAGATGATTAAAATGACAAAAATGATTAAAATGACAAGATGATTAAATGACAAGATGATTAAAAAATGACAAGATGATTAAAAAATGACAAGATGATTTAAAATGCCCAAGGAAATTTGTTTAAAAAAAAAACAAGATGACGGGAAATAAAACAAATATTAAAATGACAAGATGATTAAAATGACAAGTTGATTAAAATGACAAGATGATTAAAATGACAAGATGATTAAAATGACAAGATGATTAAAATGACAAGATGATAGCCAGATGTAACACGATGACCAGACGGCAACATTTTGATAGAAATAAAACATGGAGATGACGGGAAGATGGAAGACAAATATCTCCAGAAGACAAGATGATCAGGTGTTAAAATAAAATAAAATGATCATCCGATGACAGTCAGACGAGATGATCGAATCTGACGATCTGTGTAGGTGTTAGCCTTAATCGAAGCTGAGTGTGTTTTTAGCTGTTGATAAAACACGTCTTTCTATTCGTAAAGATTGTTAAGGCCAGTCTGGTGTTAAGGCGGGCAGTTTTAAAGCTAAGGCTAAGTCTAAGGCGTGTTCGTGGATGGCTATTGATGTGACTGGATGAGACAGATCAAAGGGAAAATGCCGACTCGTTTGTGACGAGATGTGGTCGATTGGCTAAAAGATTGCCGGAGGTAATACGATATGTTATATAGGGATATTAGATTTCTTTGCGTTATTAATATATTAATATATATATATATATATATATATATATATATATATATATATATATATATGATTGTTTGTTTGTTTGTTGATATATAGCACGTCTAGTATATTGGAGATTGTTTACGATCGGCTGAATCAATCAGAAATATTAATCAGTCCACGTGTTTGCTCCTAAAATCCAATTTTGAATGGAGAGCAGAAAAAGAAGAAAAAACCTAAGCTCTTAGAGCAATCGGAGTCAATTAATTCTGACCACGTGACTCGTATTATATCTAACATACAGAGCTAGCTCTCTAAACGTTCTTCAGTATTTAGCCGCGTCTGCGATTTTTCCGCCTCGTTTTCGTCAACACCCCCCCCCCCCCCCCAACAAAATGGCTGTTCTGCGATTTTAACTAACGGGTAGCACCACAAAACACTGTACACAAAGCCACTCCGACAATATAATACGTCGCCGACAAATAAGGATTCGGGTTAATTGTTGTAGCGAGTTTACACAAACCGCAAAATGGGGGACCGCCATTTTATCCGCGGTCACGTGGTCGTGTTGACGTCTAAACGGAGCGCTTTGACGATGCGGATAATGAGCGACCTCCGACCTTTGACATTATTTGAAGTTATAGCAGGTGATCGAGCCGTATGTTTACTTTAACAAGTTTGTTTCTGTGAGAGAGCTGGCGAAACGATTTGACGAACACAAACGAGCCATCGCTCGTTGTTACAAACAGTCAATAAATACGGATCGCTCGACACAGATATGGGAATGTTATTAATTTTAATAATATTTTTTCCGTCCGCTACAATCAAATTAGGTCAGTCACAAAAATCGGGTCAGCCACTAGTCAAACAATCAGAGGGCGACAACTTCGTGACGGTTTATTCCGTCTAAAAGACGGATTATACAATATTCGAATAGGCAAATGGAGATTGGAAGGGGAGAAAAATACGCATTTATGGGACGAACATGCGGAATATCTGAAGCGATAAAATGGCGACAATTTTTACAATCGCCATTACGAAACGAGAGGGCGCCACGGACAAACAAAGACAGCCGTAAGTGACCGAAATTAAGTCGTGCCATTCGCAAATATGGCGTTTAAAGCATCGATTTTCGGTAAACAAAAGACACCAGGTACAACTGGTAGGGAAGTTGGGAGAGGGGTGGCGGGGGTGGGGCGTATGTCGGGTGTGGGGGTGGCCTGTTGGGCTGAGTTGTGGGACGGGAGAGCGCGGACGAGACAAATGGTTCGTTTGATGGCGCTCGTATCGTGCAAATCGGTCATTAATTTAGTAATCAAACAGTTTGAGTGATTGTCCCGTCGATGACCTACGGAAGGGTCTGGTCCTCGACCCCGGGAGTCACTGACTCAGAACCGACCGCGGACCCGGTCGTCTGTGGACACGGCACTTAGCGGCTTCTACATAAAGCATTCTTTATTTGCTCCGGCCAATCGAATGTCATTTCGGCGGCGCGCGCAGACCGGAAGCGGAAATCGCCCTTCGCATTATGACCGCCGCTCGGCCGATCACGTGTCTTGCTGGTTGGAGAGAATGATGTGTATCGAAGAAGACAGGCGTCAGTCGTCGGGACTAACGGTGTATCACGACAGGAAATGGTGTATATAGGCGGGGGGCGGGCGGGGGGGGGGGGTTCTGGAGCAAGAACTTCTGTATCACGTTAAACTAATGTGTATTAAGACAGGAAATTGTATATTGGGAAAAAGAACTTTGTGGATTTGAGGGTTGAAGTAACAGTATATCGGGGGGGGGGGACTGTTTATCAGGACAGGAAATGATGTATCGAGACAGGGAACAATGTATCAGGGCGAGATGCGGCCTATATCAGGGCAGTGGGCAGCGTATCAGCGGAATAAACTATGCACCAGGGAAGAAACGGGTTCAAACGTAGGACACCAAGGTGCACCAGGTAATATGTGGTGTACCGGGTGAGGAGATAGTGTTTATTATATATGAGATAAATTGTTTACAGAAGATAATATTGCTTGGCAACAATTACTCTTTTTAAGCCAAATAACATGCCATCAGACAAAAACAACCGGCATATCTAACAAATTACTGATGGATCACAAAAAAGGAACAAAATGTGAGAACAAAGTACAAATAAAAAGGAATGAAAGAACAATACACCGAATATTACCAATTAAGAATAAATTATAATAATGAAATAAAAATGTCCATGTCTAAAGAACAAAGTGTCCATGTCTAAAGAACAAAATGTCCATGTCTAAAGAACAAAATGTCCATGTATAAAGAACAAAATGTCCATGTATAAAGAACAAAATGTCCAAGTGTAAGGAGCAAAATGTATGTGTCTAAGAACAAAGTGTCCATGTCTAAAGAACAAAATGTCCATGTCTAAAGAACAAAATGTCCATGTCTAAAGAACAAAATGTCCACGTCTAAAGAACAAAATATCAGTATCTATAGAAAATAATGTCGATCCGTGTTTAACAAAGAAAATGTCAGCGAATATAAAAACAATATTAAAGACAAAATATGTCAGTGTCAAAAAGAAAAACAAAATGCTAGAGTGTAAGGAACAAAATCCCTGCGCAAATCAGTGAAAATAACAAAATGGCAATGAAAAGAATAAAGCTTTGATCTGGGCAATCACAAAGCATCAAATGAAAGCGCAAAGCGTTGTCAAGAGAAACAATCTATCACAACAAAGACCAAAACATCGGAGTAAAGTATAAAGTATCAGGACAAAATCTGGTGTCAAAAGACAAAATATCAGATATAACAACTAAGGATAAGGACAACATATAAAATATAAAAAGGCACAAAACATCAGAACAAAATCCATCAGCATCTGGATAAATAAAAATGGTAAAAACCGGCCAATTTATTGTCCATATTCTGGTACAAAATTGAATGTTGGCTATAACAAAGTCAGTGACATAGTCAGTGACAATGTGTGTGACATCAACAGTGACAGTGTTATTGCCCATTACTAATACACTATAATGTAACATCGTTAGTGTCAATATTATCGATTAAATTATCGACAACATTGTCAACAAGACAGACTACCAATAACACTGTCAACAACACTCTCTGTAACACTGTCAACAACACTGTCTGTAACATTGTCAACAACACTGTCTGTAACATTGTCAACAACATTGTCTGTAACATTGTCAACAACATTGTCTGTAACATTGTCAACAACACTGTCTGTAACATTGTCAACCACACTGTCTGTAACATTGTCAACGACACTCTCTGTAACATTGTCAACGACACTGTCTGTAACATTGTCAACCACACTGTCTGTAACATTGTCAACAACACTCTCTGTGACATTGTCAACGACACTGTCTGTAACATTGTCAACGACACTGTCTGTAACATTGTCAACAACACTCTCTGTGACATTGTCAACGACACTGTCTGTAACATTGTCAACGACACTCTCTGTAACATTGTCAACGACACTATCTGTAACATTGTCAACGACACTGTCTGTAACATTGTCAACGACACTGTCTGTAACATTGTCAAAAATATTTACAGTAACATCGTTAACAAAATCTCAACATTGTCGATACTAATAAACTTGTTGACAACGTTACGTGCCGTATTGTTTTGTTGACGATGTTACCGTCAACAAGACAAGCAACAGTCCGGTCAACGATGCTGTCAACAGTCCAGTGACGTGTCAGTGACGTCAGTTGGGACAGACTGCTGTCAGTTCACTATAATAATAGATTATTATAAGAGTGTTGTCGGAGTACACCCCCCCCCAAACGACCCCCCCCCCCCCCGTCTCGTGTCCTTATAAAACTGTGTCCTGTCCTCAGCCCAACAACTATAGGCCAAATAACAACTTATTACGGTCACGCCGTGCTAGGACAGGTCACCAGTGACGGCCGTCCTAGGACGGGCCACGTTCCTGACAGGCCATTGTCCCGTCCAAGGCCGCACGCTGAGTCTTTATGAAATATGAAATGAAATTTCCGAGCCGGCCCGGCAGGGGGCACTGTTGGCCCGTTGGCCTCTCTTTGTCGTCCGGTGGGGGGGGGGGGGGCGGTCGCGAAGCCCCCCCACCGACCCCCAGGTGTTTGAAAAATTAATCTCAGGTTAAGGTGGGCCGACTTCGGCCAGCTGGGTGGGTGGGGTGGTCTGAGGTGGGTGGTACTGGGTGGGCGGCACCCGATCGAGGAGAACATTCATTTGCCGACATAAATATGATGAAGTTCGCTCGTTTGTCTGGTTTTCGGGGGGTGGAGTTGGGTTAAAGACGAAAATTGATTTAAATATACTACCCCGAGAGTCGTGTAAATATGTCACTATTATATAAAAATGGCAGTCTCTCATCTCTGTAGTTTGTCCCGGTAAATATATAATTGTAATATTTGACAAAAATTGTCATTTCGAATGTAAATTTTGAGTATTACAAAAACCACAACAACAACTACGGTCAGAAAACGTGTACTATTTACTTGTATTATTATTATTATTAATATTATTATTATTATTATTATTATTAGCATGTTTACATTTGTTTATAATTAATTTTCACAGTTATCAATTAACTTTTCTTCGGTAGTAATTTAGCTTTATTTTGTGATAAATATTTATCATTTGCACGCACGCACACACACACAAACGCACACACGTACGCACGCACACACGCAAACACGCATACACTCACACAAGCAAACACGCACGCAACAATCATTTACAATATATCCCTAATATATACACCTGTTTATAATATGTACCTTTATTCTGCCACAAACAACAACATTAAAGGACAACCCACAATCGGAAGTGGTGCCGTTGATGACGTCGCAGCCGATGTTTCGTCCGAGGACGGAATCATGTGATTTCCTAATTACCTTGTCCTTAGTTACCGGCGTCTGACGTCATCGTCCGTAATTCGCCCATCCGTCCTCTTCCGGATCAGACCCGGATCGTTCCGGATAAGGTCATGACGTTACCAGATGATAGAATAATCTGAGTTCGTAGAGTGCTCACTCGCAGATCCGTTGTCCGCGTGATGCGATCGCATCGGGGCGCCACCTAGCGGATCACGCTCGCTCCGTTTGTCGACCGGATTATAAAGCGCCGACTGCGTCACGTGGCGTTCACGTGATTTGTGCCGAGGTCGCGACCCCGGTCTCGGGCGGCCCGGATTTAAAAGGCTCTAAATTTTCAATTACAAGTCGGCCATTCATCCGGCGAGCGCCGCCTAGCGGTCGTCGCCCGAGTCTCACTCGGCAATGGCGTGAAATATGAAATGCGTAGATTGATTGGTTCACTTCCCGTCGGACCACGTCGTTTGACCTCTGTTTGACCTAATCACAGATATCATCAGATGGTATTAGACAAATCTCAGTCCCCGAGGCGGATCAGAAAATTAATTAAGTAGTAAACATTTTCAGAAATATAAACAATAAAACATAATCGCTTTATTTCAAATATTATTCCATAATCGTATTTCATTTCCTATTATCATATTTCGGATAAACCGAAGTGTTATTATTGTTTTTATTATTGTTATTAAGATTGTGTTCTCTTCATACATCGAAATAAAAAGGCATTTATTAGAAGCCTTTTGCCAAAAAAGAAATAATAAATATTTAACATAATATTTATTCTCTGGCCAAGTTATAATAATATAATATCGTATCTTCTTGTTTGGGAAACAATACATCTTTATATTTTAAAATAATTGTCAATTATCAGATAATAAATTATAGAAATTTATCTGACGTGTATCACTAAATTATATCCTTTCGCTTTAGTTATAATAAATCAATAAATAAATAGATCAATCAATCAATCAATCAATAATAAAAAAATAATAAAAATTGCAAATAATATCGACTGCGTTAGTGAGTTAGTGAGTGAGTGAGTGGGTGGGTGCGGGGTGAGTGAGTGAGTGAGTGACCGACAAGATTATTATTCAGTTGTCATAATAGCGAATGGAATTAATAGAAAAGAACAAAATGACCATTTTATTACATATGAAATAATAATATTTTGGTTTTTCTTGCTCAGATACTTCTGCGTTTAATAAATTGACATTATTACGTCATCATTTGAGCATTTCGCCGAAGTGACGCCACCTAGCGGCCACCGCTGACACTACCCGTCGTAACGGTTTCGTTACGTACGACGGCCATGAGTCGCCACAAGTATCGACTCGTTAACGCCCACGTGACCACTAGAGCACCGATTCCCGATTATCGCCCATCGTCGGCCAGTCGTAAGTTATCGTCCGGCTCTCGGCTAAGTCGTTCTTATTTCAATCACGTGCCTAATGTAGTGCGAAAACATGACCGAGTTGGTCACCAGGGGGCGACACCCGACGCCTTCCGGTCGGCGACGTAGCGAGCACGTGATGTGTCCCCCGGGGGGGGGGGGGTTCGCGCCAGTTCGTAGAACCGATGACGTGTATGTGAGCCTTTGTATCCGATGCCGGGAGCCTCGGTATCGCTCTCGACCATTAATCACGTGACACGCCATCGCCAAGATGGCGGCCGTCCGCTTTTTGCGGCGGCCATCTTGGCTCGGCCTCCCGTCGGGACCGGGCTATCGGCACCGTAAATCGGCTTAATCCCGCCAGGGGGCGTCCACGCCGCGACTCCCATCGGACGTCGAACCGCGTGTAAATACCCGATTGTCGCTCACTCGACGTCATCGAAACATCTTTAATGTCAAGGTGACATTAAACGTTTTAAGATTATGGTAATTACTGGAGGTGACCTAGTTAATGAAACTAAAACTGTTGTTGCTGTTGTTGTTGTTGTTGTTGTTAATTAGCTGGTAATTAACAACAACAATTATAATGAGAACAACTACGATAATAGAAATATCAATAACATAATCGTAATAAAATAATAAATATATACAACAACCACAACAACAACAGCACAACAACAACAATACATATAAAAGTGGCCATTAGTTAAAAAATTCAGACGAAATTGATGATTGACAATCAGACACCCCGACCCCCCCTACGAAGCCCTGTTACTAGTCGTCTTAATCCTAATTAAAATACACGTAATTAATTATCCTTTAATTAAAATATCCACAACCGGTTGATCTGCTTCTGAAAATAAGATCGATAATTACGGAACTAATCGATTAATCATCGGAAATGATTGATTTGTTTGTGTTATGACACAATCAGCTGAACAATTATTATGATAGTATATAGACTGTGTATATCTCATCTCCTTTATAGACTATTACATAAATCTCTATTATACACCATGGGCACCTCCGTGGCCTAACCGATAGCGCGGTTGGTCACAGATCTATGGCACCTGGGTTCTAACCCCGGCCGGGCTATGTCGGAAGGGTGTTTCAGTTTTCATTTCGCCCCATTACCTTCGGGGGTCGCTCGGCCCATTTAGCCCAGCTTGTGCACAAAAGTGGACGTAATTATGAATCTGATATGAATATATTTCCCAAATCCTTCCAAAAAGAAAATAAAAATATTTCCTGTCGTCTGTGAGACAGTCTATTTATATCAACATTTAGCTGCTTGATCAAATTAGAGACTAAATAGATCAGTGAGTGAGTGAGTGAGTGAGTGCCATACAGGTACCTGTGTCGGCCCATTTATAGGTCACGAGGTGTGAAACAAATTGTCGACGAAGATTAGAAGTGAGTCATCTGTGGAATATTTTATATATCCGTTCTTAAAACTCACCTGTTCAAGGTCAAATTGATCAATCGATCAATCGTGTTGTTGAGACAATATTTATAATCGAGTTTTAGAAACATCAAAGTTGGAATATCACTCTACGGCACTTTTGATTGGCTGATAAAGGGGCTTAATTAAAGATACACTATTATTATTATTATTATCATATTCGTCATCATTAATATAATCATCATCATCATCATTATCATCATCATCATCATCATCAGCAGCATCATCATTCGTGTCACCTTGTAGGTTTGATGTTTCTTTGAACAGATTTCGGCTACCGGAAGTCTAAACAAACATCCGGTTGACGACGAATCTCTTCTGGATGCCGTGTTCCGGACGGGAGGTGTTTGTTTTTCGCCGACGAGAAAACGGCCATTAATCCGGAAAACGTGATCTCGTCCGAGCTCCCGAACGACAGCCGAAACAAAAGAGCGTCCAGCTGATCGGAGAGAGGAGAAAGAGAGAGGAGAGGGGGGGATGGAGCGAGAGAGAGAGAGGATGGAGCGAGCCGCATCTGCATTTCTGACAAAAGATGATAGATCTGTGTGTGTGAAGGGGGCTCCGCATTCGATCGCCCGTGTCCAGGTACGCCGGACAATTACCGATCAGGATAGTGCCGGGATCGTCGTATAATTGGGCGGCGGCTGGCAGACAAAGGCCCGGATGTTCCGAGCTATCTGTGCTCGCCATAACCGGATCAATCATAATTTGTCTGTAGACACCGGGAACAGCTCTCCCGATCTGTGTAAACAGGCCGCCGAGCTACGATGCTTATATCGCCGTTTGTCGTTGTTTTCCGCGCTGTTTTCCGCCGTTTCCGCCCCCACCCTCGACGTCTGCAGCTCGACCGGTAATCCTATCCGGAGCGTACCGCTTATCATTACCGTACCGATAACGTCCGGTTCCGGTTCGAATTACGCCCGCGCATGGACGCGACAATATGGCGGCTACTCGCGCGGGGTCGGTGATGGATTTGTCGAGGGCCGATCGCTAATTTTGTCAAAACGGAAACCGCTCGAAACAATCGCCGACCGGAAACGCTATCGACGAAGCGGCGCGACACGTGAACTGATCCGGTTACGTTGGCCCCACCAGCTTGTAACGGCGTCGTCGACGGCTGGTCGCGATTGCCGTACATCCGTCTCTACCGGAAGTTGACCGCATCGGCGATCTACTAGCGCCATCTGTCGGCGGACGACGCGTCGATTAATTTTACCAACTCGTTGACTTCGGAATTGTATATCGGCGAAGTTTTAGGTCGGCGGAGTGGTGAACCGGAAGTGGAAATGAATAATTCCACGTGCATTTAAAACTCCGCTCGATGATCGAATAAGAAAGTGCGACCATTTTCATCAATTATTCACTCGGTCTAGAACGCATCCAGAAGGCATTTTATTAGCGGATCCTTACTTTTTATGATCGACGTTCGCTAGAGGGCGTTCGGTTTAGGTGACGACACCCGAAATGCGACAGTCAATAACGATCGAGCCGCCGTGACGTCACTGGGATGTTACACCGGATGTCACGTGGCTGTCAGAAATTATTAATGCGATCGTGGTCGGACATTTGGCCAGTTTGTGCCCGGATAGATCCAGTATCCGCCAATAAATATGCCCCATAAAAACATCAAAATGGCCGCCGAATTCATTATTTATCAAATAATCGATTGTGTTCGCATTACCAGGAGACATATTGTCATAGAGATAACGGACGGGTCATCTTCACTATCTCTCCGGCCCATCCCCGCCAGATATCGAGGAAAAGCCAATGTCAACTGAAGGTCACCGTTTCCCACAAACAGCAACATATCGACAAGAATGGTTCGACTGGATTGATGACGATGGTGGTGATATTTGAGGAAATTTGAGGAAGTTTGAGGAGAACGGTTGACGAGTGACAGGTGTAGCGGGTAAAAATTGGGATAATTAATGTTTGAGATATAAAATGTTGGACATTGTTGATAACAAGGTGTGGATGGTGTTATCTATCTATCTATCTATCTATCTATCTATCTATCTATCTAGGTGTGTGTCTGTATATTACAAGTATGCACGTGTCCAAGTATACGCGTGCGTAATTACGCGCATGGACGCGCGGGGTGCCTCAGTTTCGACCGAACACACACACCTCTCGGTGTAGCAACGATGATACCGTTGGCCGAGAAACGTGCGCATGCGCATCCAGTAACAATCGGCGTCACTCGGAAATTTGATTTTGGCTAAAAAAAACAAGGAAATTTTATTACTGAGTGAGATGACAAAAGGGTATCAGCTGACTACAACAACCAGCAAGAGTAGAAATAAACACACTGAGACAACCATAACCTTCATCTACACAGAATAGCAACCCTCATGGCAACAAATAAACAGGTTCCCCCCCCTTATATAACAGATACACATGATAACCTGCACACACACACGGGTGCGCACACATGCACGTACACACACACGCACACACATACACGGGGAGGGTATGCTAACCCTCAGAGATTGTACATCCCCTAATATCGCTCACAGTTTGGACGATGTAAATTAATCCTCTAACTGTCCAGAACAATTATGGATCTAATCCGTCTTTCTGTCAGGATTACGAACACCGCAATCCCGACGTCGCTATTCCACTAACGGCCTATACCAGATGTCCGTTATCCCGATGCCCCGTATCCAGGATATATTTAGGTGTTATCTATCCCAGAAAACACGGGCTATCCCCATTCCATATCCCATACATATCCCAATCCCAGTTAATTGTAAACTCTCCCTGATTTCAAACATTCCTATTCTGCACAGTTTCCAAATGGGATCCTAACCATATTCGAAGTTTGGATTCTAAACATTGCCCTATCCCAGATATCCTCTATCCCACACATCCCCTATCCCACACATCACCTTTCCCAGACATTCCCTATCCCAGACATCCACTATCCCAGACATTCCCTGTCCCATACTTTCTTTTCCCCAGACATCCTCTATCCCACACAGCCTCCTATCCCGGACACCACCCAACCCCGAACACCCATATGTACTGGGCAATTCACCCATCTCCAACACCCTCACTCTCCCGGGACGGCGCACCCAATCCCGGATACCCTTCCCCCCACTCCTCCCCCCACATCCTGGTCACTAGATCTATTGGCTTATTAATTCAATTTAGCTGCCGGAGACCGCCCAATGACGGCCGCCATTGTCATGGCAACGCTGAAATACGCCCCCCAGCGGTCGTCCATCCGGTATGTCGGGGTTACGACGAGGCCATTTCCGGTGCCGATATCCGCTCCAGACGGCGACAGAGGGCGCTTTGTCGCCGGGACATAAACCACGGAACGGCTTTGTGGACGCTGATGGCTGGACAATCCCGAAGACATTAAGTTAGCCCCGGAGAGATGGGACCGTCCGACTATGGCCGACTTCCAGCGTTCTGGATCAGGGATTTAGATCCGGATTGGGTGTAATGTCCATCAATGTTGTCACATTTCGTTATCGGGCCAAATAACTGTTTATTGGCCGAAATATTTCCACCTCCAGCTGCTTGACCCCATTAAAGGCTGTACGGCGCGCGAATGCTCGTGTGTACATCGATGGGCGTTGGTGCGGGCGCGCGCGTGTTTGTGTGCTTAGCACGAGGTGCGAACATAAACTTAGATTTTATGTCCCAGAAAGTTTGTGATGTTAGTAGCTAGAGTATATTGCTCACATTTAGCTTTTCACGAAAACAACAACAACAACAATGATAACAACACGAAAACAACCCACAAAGATAACATTAACGTGTTACCAACAACAAAAATAGCATAAACATTAGGAAAACAACACAACAACAAAACTATAGGGAAAAAATTGGTGGCAACATCAATAACTATATTAATGTTTTATTAATAATAAAGTTATATATATATATATATATATATATATATATATATATATATGCCCATCCATTAGGCTAAACCAAACGACCGCTCTAAGTCACGTTATCCTATATATATTTGTCTGGGTTTGTGTGTGTGTGTGTTCGCACGTACGCACACACGTACGCACACACGCACACACAGACAAGCACAAACTCATACAGACAACCAAACTTCAATTTACTGACCAATCGGGTTTCGCCAGCTGCGAACAAGATCTGCGGTCACGTGACACTGTCCGGTGAACGTGATTGGCTGGGCGTTGAGGGTATTCCGTTGACGTCAGTGGTGTGTCCCATGGGGCTGACCTCAGGTGGGCGAGGCCCCTATTTAATGAGCTGTCAGCCATATTGTCTATATATGGACTGGGTTGACGTGTCAGTCTATATACTTTGGCCAGTCTACAGGTCACATGACCAGCTTTAGATACACTTAAGTACTAAGTGGGGTTCCTCTATCTGTGTATCATGTTGTAGATTGGTTGATGCGCGCGCGCCACCCCCATATATATATATATATATATATATATACGAGATAGTACTGGCTCAAAGTATCAAAGCAAATTTGTGTGTGTGTGTGTGTGTGTGTGTGTGTGTGTGCACGTGCGGTACTGTGTCTGTCTATCCGTCCACCCCCACTACCACGTGACAAGTAACCGGGATATTTACGATGACAGATAAATCCCAGATGAGTTCATTAATTTAATGAGGTCGTAATTAAACGGTCACGGAAACACGTGACAAACACGTGACAGGTCTGCTGACAGCCTACCGGTACCATGTGCCGTCTACGGCTGGAGTCGAACGCTAGCTGAATAACCGCAGTGACGTGACACCGTAACACTGTGCTAATTACCGCAAAATGACAAGACACTAATGTAAATTAACACAACAACACTATTAACAGCAAATACAACAGCAGCAACAACAACAACAACAATGAGTCATATTTATTTATTTCAATCATATATATTGAACTTTTATTATTAAGGCAAACTGGCCAATTATAATATTGATGAATCTGATCTGTCACCGTTGAAAATCGGGGTTTTCCCCAGGAGAAACATTCTTATATGGTGTCCCATATTGGAAAATTCCACTATACGGCACTATATGAATGACATTTAGTAGTAGAAATTGTTTATTTTCCTTTTTATAGCAAGCATATGGCAAATATACGAGAGAAAATGAATCCTTGATCAAATTAGGTAAATTTGACAGGAGACAGCAAAATAAATACTAAAATAATTATTAGTGTTACATTTATTGATTTATTATTATTATTAATACATAAACTCCCCCTCTACACTTGAATTGTTATTTAGAGAATGTTATAACCGACTGACAAAAGTGCTGGCTCTGAATTATCCGTCCCGTCGCTTGAAATGTTTTGTGGTAATAATGAATGGTGACAGTTAGTTAGTAGAGAAGTCGGTAGATGGCGAAACGGTAACATCGCATAATGTCCACGTATTAGTAGCTGGTAGTTTTTTTGCTGTTTTATCGATCATGGAAATAACACGACACGCGCGTACATATATATATATATATATACATAAGCCACCAACAAACACAAATCAACTTTAACACATTTAATATGGCCTGTTATACGCGACTCATTACAAGATCATCATACCAGAAAGATGTTAGGTAAATGACTCACCTGTAAATATCAAAACTATCACATCTCGATCAACCAGAAACGCTTTAAAACATCTTTAATTACAGGATTATTTACATATATTTGCCGTTTTTAAATTATTGCCCGTTCCAGGTGTATACACTGAGTCAGAAACATTTATCGGTTATTAAACAAACACAAAATGATGACAGAAGCTATTTCTCAAAATATGACCAATAATCGTGTCATATTTCACTTGCTGATTCTATAAATAGGCTCCTTTCAGTTAATTAATTAATGTTTGAACTCACGTTAATTACCACAGGTAATAAATACATAGATTGTGCGTCGTACATTAAATTGTGCCATTTTAAACAACTAACATTTTGCGTTATTTAGTCGTTCGGTCTACTTCCGGTTAGAATGACGTCAGATTATCTCATTAAAACAGTAATCAATAAATCGGTTAAGATCTGGCTCACTCGTCTAAGATGTTATATTATCAGACTATTTTAATGTCATCATCAGTTACCGTATTTATCATCATGTCAACATACACACGCACACACACAACACATCATCATCATCATCATCATCATTAACAACAATATTAACAACGACATTTCAGCCCAGGCCCAGATCGTCCCAGCTTTATTGTTTTTTCACCTTCGGCCCACCATAATATAGTATCTGTGATAGAATGACTGCGTTACAGATAGTTGATGTGACGTAGGTAGCAATAACTGTATTATCGCCCGTCTCTTGTACTGACGTAAAGATCCTGGCAACGGAACCGGCAAACAACAGGAAGTACGTCACTACCGACAGCTGACCGCTACTTTTGTTCCGGAAGTTGGTTGTCGCTTGTAGAACCTGAAATAAAACATGATGACTGATTAATTATATATATATATATATATATATATAGAGAAAGAGAGAGAGAGAGAGAGAGAAGGGGGGTATTTCCATGGCCTCACTAGTAGCGCGGTTTGCCATAGATGTCTACTCTTCAGGCTCAAATCTTAACACGCACGCACAGAGTAGTCTGTTTAGTCTTGGTGATGATCACACCTGAGACATATGACTGAGAGACAATGCCCCGTCAAGAAACATCCGACAAAACCGGTATCTGTTGGGTTCGAACGAGAGATATACAAACAGTGACAGTAATGTAGGGACTGTTTGATAATCTCACACACGGGGCGCCTCAGTGGTCTAGCAGTAGCGTGTTGAACCACAGATCACTATCACCCGTGTTCGAATCTCGGCGTGGGCCTATCTGAAGGGTGTTTCGTCTTTGACTTCGCCGGTCGCTCGGCCCATTTAGCCTACCAAGTGCACAAAAGTGGCCATAAAACATCAATCATCATCATCATCATCTCTCTCTCACACGCACCCACTGGCCGCCCTCATTCACTCACCCACCTCTCTCTCCCTCATCCACCCTCTGTCCAGGTGTTATAAACATAACATTTTTATTTATTTATTAGAGTATCTCACTAACAATAATTAACGCAGACGATTACAGATTTTAAGAGCTCCATTGCCCGCCACCAGGTGGCAGTACCAGGCCAAGTGGAGGCTGATCAATAATTGATGCCACGTGTAGGATGATGGTACCATCATTATCGGGTCGGAGCTGCTGGTATCAACAAATCATCATTCTAATAACAGCAATAACATTATATATACATGCGACGAGATCGTTATATCCGATGCCAGTCATTATCGGCCATATTTATCAATCCTTCCACCACTCACCACCCCTAACTCGACCGCCACAGAGGCATACGGAAAGCGGCGACGGACAGACAGACAGACAGACAGGCAGGCAGGCAGGCAGGCAGGCAGGCAGGCAGGCAGGCAGGCAGGCAGACAGACAGTAGACATGTGACACTCTAAAGAAACGAGATGACCAATCAGAAGCGTTTTACTAATGGATGAACTATCCCACAGAAACGGGTAACCGTTGTATGATCAGCAGCTCTACAGCAGGTATAATAACCAACACTACGGCAGATGCTAATGACCAACACTACGGCAGGTATAATAACCAACACTACGGCAGATGTAATGACCAACACTACGGCAGGTATAATAACCAACACTACGGCAGATGTAATGACCAACACTACGGCAGATGATAATAACCAACACTACGGCAGATGTAATGACCAACACTACGGCAGATGTAATGACCAACACTACGGCAGATGTAATGACCAACACTACGGCAGATGTAATAACCAACACTACGGCAGATGTAATGACCAACACTACGGCAGATGTAATGACCAACACTACGGCAGATGTAATGACCAACACTACGGCAGATGTAATGACCAACACTACGGCAGATGTTGAGTGTCTTTTAGGAGTGAAAATGGAAAAATTGTCAAAAAGATTAAAAATGTTATTTGATAAAAACATGAACAACAACAACGACAACAACGAGATAAACTCCGCTAGATTACTAACTGGGGGTATTCTCCAACAACAACAACAACAACAACACATAGACACATAGACACATGCACGCACACATAAAAGCAAGTTCTCCCATTAATATACACAATTACACCCCTATTATATATGTAGTGTCACACAGATAGTTGTTGCACAGAGAGAGTGAGTGAGTGAGTGAGTAAGTGAGTGAGAAGACACGTACTAGTTATCTAAGTCGTTACACACACACACACACACACACAGAGGGACGAGTTTAACTGGCACGAGTCGATGTGCATCAAAACGAAAAGCGGAAATGAAGCGGAATATAGTATCACCGTCTTTAATAATGATATTTCTGGCCTACATCGATAGATATCGTCACCGAGAAGCCATCTCACCGACGAATTTCACGAATTGAGCAAATTGAAAAGAAAGAACGGAAAGGGAAGAAAAAAACAGGAAGAAAAAAAAGGTGGCGGAGAAAAAAGGTACGAACAAAAAAAGGTACGGACAACGGATGGCGAAGTCTGCGCTAATAGAATGATCGTCGCTAAATTTTGTGGAAAATCTCTCGCCATTTGTTGTCGGTAATAGTCGACAAATGGTCGGTCATTCATCGCCGGGACAATGGTCGGCCAATCGGGACAAAGGAACGCCTTACAATGGACGAACACCTAGATGGGACGAACTGAACGAGAGGCCGAACAGGTGAAACACTCTCATCGGGGCTAATCTCTGTCATTTCGCTCCGGTTGATGTCGGTTAGCAGATGACGGTCGGCAGGTCGGTCGGTGAGTGAGTATGTCATTTCGCCATTAGCGCGAGTCGGCCCCGGATAAACCGTCCCCCCCCCCCCCCCGATCTGGTCGCGCCATTCGATAACGACGTGGGTGTTATTTAGCGATGACGACGGAAGAGGAGACGAGTTGACTTCGGGCCGACCCGTCGACGCCGACCACGGACCAGCCGATATCGCCGACCAGCGGAATATTCGACACAACCGACTCTGACCAGTTGCCGAAACAGTCAACGGAACCCCGCAGAATTAAAAAAAAACCCAACTTGCCCCGCGGCTGGTCACGTGATAAAAATCGCTTAATAATTGATGAAAAACATCAATAATAACGAGAGAAGACCGACTTACATATCGTTAAGGATGAATAATGAATTAAACCACTAGAGGTTATTTAGTACAAACCCGTATTTATCGGTCAGTTCAACAAATTAATGATATATAGATTAGGTACACTCAGAAAAACGTGCATGTCCTCTAGACGGACAGACAGAGAGACAGATAGAAAGACAGATAGACAGAGAGACAAAAACAAGACAGAAGACAGACAGACACAGAAACAGACGGACAGCCATCCAGACAGACACAGAGACACAGATAGAAAGACAGGTAGACAGAGATACAAACAAACAGACAGAAGACAGATAAACAGACACAGGAACAGAGGGACAGCCATCCAGACATACACAGAGAGACAGAAACAAACAGACACAGACAGACAGGCAGACACAGGAACAGACGGACAGCCAGACAGACACAAACAGACAGACAGAAACAGACAGACACAGACAGACAGGCAGACACAGGAACAGACGGACAGCCAGACACAGAGAGACACAAACAGACAGACAGAAACAGACAGACACAGACAGACAGGCAGACACAGGAACAGACGGACAGCCAGAACAGAGAGACACAAACAAACAAACAAACAAACAGACAGACAACAGACAAACAGACAGAACAAACAAACAAACAAACAAACAAACAGACAGACAGACAAACAGTGCCATCAATTAATGCGAAGACGAAATCGTTGTCGTATCCAGAATGGCGCCCCCCCCACGGACAACAAAAACCACCACCCGACAGCCACGCCCTCTGTTGTTAAGACGTCTGTTATTATTTTCCATTGTTCTTCCGGCTTTCTTAAGAGAATCTTCGTCCGACCGTTTTGTTCTGGATCGTCTCTGGATATATTGATCCCGACGAATTATAACAGAAGACGCCTCTAAACCGTAAAGAACACGTCCTCCTCAACGATACCAGCATCACGTCGTGTGTGTACCAACTAATACCACCAGTCTATACCACCACCTGCTCCACATACCACCACCACCCCACCCTAATGACCCACCCCGTTATTGTCTACAAGTTATTGTCTCTACAAGACAATAACTTTATGATGTTTCGTGTAAACAAATCATCGGAGAGAGTAAAAACAGAGACAGATTTTAGCTGCAGAGATACTATGTCAAAGAGATAGATTGATAGAGATGGACAGATAGATAGACAAATAGATTAGATAAACTAAATACAGAACGAGCCAGACAGCGTGTGTGGCTAGAAGCACGCGCGGGCCTGCTCGTACTCTCATGTGTGTGTGTGTGTGTGTGTGTGTGTGTGGTTGATCAGTCGCTGAAAAGGCACTGGTATGGAATATGACGGTCTGAACGATTCATCAGTTGACTTAACACGGAACTATGAATGTGCCCCTGTAATGTCTCGTCAGGCGCCTGAAGTCCGACCAGGAAATGTGAGATTCACTGTGCAACAGAAATCCAGGGCGTGCACAGACAATATGACAAAGGACAAAAACCTGTCGTACTATAATTCAGCCGTAAACAATCGGATGAACTAAACACCATAAGACAGTCAGCTGAGTAAATCTAAGTCTCTGGGTGGCGGGGGGGGGATGAGTTAATTGTTGGTGGTGTAACCCTAAACTCAGCTTATTATAATAATTGTGATTATAGATAATTAACAGACTACACACACACATATATATATATATATATATATATATACGTGCGCGAGCGCGCGCGCGTGTGTGTGTGTAACACATGTACAATAAACCTTAGCCATGACGCATGCGCAGTGCACGATCCTGGCGTCCATATTAAGTTGTGGGTCGGTCACCCACAAGTTTAGTTCGGATTACCAGGTGTTTACATATAACTAGACGATCTGACACGTCTTTCTCTATACATTCATCAAGTCGGTGAAAACACACACATTTAACGTATGACTAGTCGTCAGTTATCTCAATTTAAACTTTTCCAAGTAAACTTTACTTTATAAATGCAATAATCAATAACTTTTGTTAGTCAGATTGTGAGCTAATAATACACATCTGAAATAAATCATGGCCACTCACCCGACGTGTATTGGCTTTGGAAGGTAAATGTAATTACTAATATATAAAGTACTATTATTATTATTATATGTATGTCGAATGGTTGTTTAAAAATGGCGAAAATGTCACGTGTTTTAATGTCAAGTCACTAGATCTCTCATTCTTGTTATCGAGTATAATATGAATCAAAATAATCTCTATCTCTCTCACTCTCTCTCTCTCTCTCTCTCTCTCTCTCTCTCTGTGTATGCGTGTGTGCACGCGCACATACATACCAGCAAAGTTTCTGAATGAACCTCCCACACTTATTGTGTACTAGTGGCTTGAGCTGAAAAACGCTGACGGCGACCCGCAATCGTAGTTTTCCAGATTGCCGCCAGATGTCCCACTAGTTGTCAATATTATCTATTATATATCTGTGTAAAGCTCAGCATTTAAGTTGTAGCTGATAACTGGCACTAAAATAAATATTAGCATTAATACTCCGAGCTGGAAAGTACGACCAAAAAACACAACAACAGCAATAAACACATGATCACACACACAAAATATACAGCACAAACACAATAAACACAAAAGGATGTTTAAAAAAGACCCTCATGTTTAGGTGTAGATAGGCTCGACATTTTCACCTGCTGAATCCTTATTGTTATTGTTATCATTGTCATCCTAATCATCATTATACAGTAGAATATGCACGCATGCTCAGTGTCAGTACACAGGGAGTGATGACGTTATACACACAACCAAATGTCAGCCTCAAGGTTCAGATTTTTTTATAAGGTTATTTATTTAAAAAATATATATAAAAACAGAAATGCCTCTACAGACCTCCCTTTGTTTGTCCGTCTGTATGTAACCCCCCCCCCACACACACACATACTGTTATAACCTACATACCAACAGCTATGTTACACCAATAATAAAGTATCTCATTTCAATCAAAGTTAAACTTAAAAAAAAGAAACTTCACATCAAAATACAACAAAGTATCTCTGCTTTGTTTTCTACACACACACACACACACTTTCTCTCTCTCTCTCTCTCTCTCTCTCTATATATATATATATATATATATATATATATATATATATGTGGTGTGTGTGTGTGTGTGTGTGTGTGTGTGTGTGTGTGTGTGTGTGTGTGTGTGTGTGTGTGTGTGTGTGTGTAATATCGGCTATTAACCTAGAACAATCTGACACCTTCCGCTGAAGAATGAAACATCCGACAGCTACAGGCAACACTCGGTTTCGAGTCCATAACCTGGAAATATGAAGCCCAACGCGTTACCAATTATTCTTCAGGAAGGTTCGACACGGTCACGTATATGTTTATAGCTTAATACATGTATGAGAATTACAAGTAATCAAGACACAGATTACAGTCTGTCTCAAACTTTCTCAAACACACGTGTTGTTATCACCACCGAACAAATACACTGACAAACAGATTATACGGCCACAGATTAGCAGACGACAAATTATAATTTAAAATGGTTGGGGTCGACCGCACGCGCATGCGCACACACAAACCGAACAACAAAACGGCAACATTTCGGTTAGGAAACGGAACAACAATGGCGGCGCGACAACGTCACAATAGCCAATTTATTTCAAGTGATTAGCCATCAACAGTGTTCTAATAATTATTCGACAAACGAGAACGAGTTAATAATTTGTAAAAAAAAACACAAAGCCGCAAATGGCGGCTGTCTGGCGCGTACAGGCAAACACAAAACGCCACAGGGACGAAATCGACCCCCTACAAAACGGATACTTTATAACAGACACACACTCTCTCTATGATTGGTTTGGAGAAGTCGACAAGTCACTGTCACAAAATGTGTCACAATTTTCTCATTTATCATAACAGCTATGATTGTTGCACCATGATGATGGAGATCACTTTTTGTTGGGATGATGATGATGATGATGATGAGCAAAGGGAGAATTTTGGGGGGGTTTAGTTTCAATGTACCATCTCTCACAAATGAACGTCTACGATGAGGAATTTTATACCATCGACCCCGCTCACTTCGCCACCCGCGTCACATATCGTCCAGACTTT
The DNA here is from genome assembly GCA_025642065.1 of Paralvinella palmiformis. Taxonomy (NCBI): domain Eukaryota; kingdom Metazoa; phylum Annelida; class Polychaeta; order Terebellida; family Alvinellidae; genus Paralvinella; species Paralvinella palmiformis. The sequence continues at coordinate 284,110 of JAODUP010000365.1, forward strand.
GTAATTAATAAGGAATGTTCGGATGGACCGTTTTTTCGTACCCTGCTCATTTCGTGTCAAGCGGACGCGCTATTTTAAACCCACCCCTCGCACCACCCCATCCGTCTTTCGCGCTGTCTTTATTAATGGTGACAGAATTTCAACATTTTTCCGTTCAATTTGTTGTCATTAAGCTACTTTGCGGATAAAGATCGGCTGCTGGCTTTCATATGCCCCCTGGTGGTGGTGTGTGGCGGTGGTAATAGTGCGGGGCGGCGGAGGGGGGAGCGTTCGTTTTCAGGTTAATCGACGTCTGTACTGGTAAGAGATATATGACAATGAATATTTAATGGGGAGCTAGAAATTAGTGAAATCATGAACCATGTTACAAGTCAAAAAGTGGGATAGGAAATAGACTGATGGGAAGACAAAGGAAGAAATAAATAAAATAAAAACCTCGTTTTCAACAAGCGAAACTTAAGAAGTAGAACTATTTCGTGCGCGCATGGAAATTAAGTGGCAGATGGCGGGAAAGTGTTTTACGGGAGATCTGATCTGCAGCGAAAAATGCATACACGCGCGAGTATGTGTGTGTGTGTGATAACAGTATGTAGAAAGAGTACATATATAACAAACACAGATCGATATGTATTTTATTTATGTCCATTATAATAAACTTATATGTAAACGTAAAACACGCGGAGGAAATTGCTGATTAATAAAGTTCCGAGGACTTCACGATCGCGAAAACTAGAAATTTCTATGTTGAAGAAAAACTGCTGAGATCCGGGAAAGGTTTTGAGGTATTCCTTTTGGCTGGATATGTCTGATCCTTTTATAACTTATTATTATTATTATTGCATAACCGTAACTGGTGAGACAAGTGACAAAGAATATGTCCCCTTGTGAATCGTTCAGAGGTTTTATTCCACTCTGCCAGTGCCTCATCACACACGCAAACACACACGGACGTGCCTGTTTTTCCCCAAATAAAAATAATCAGCTAGCATAAAAAAATCGACACGACCAACTTTTTTGTTATTAATAAAACCAATTAAAATAATATTTATATATTCCCATGGGTAACAATTTAACAACTTGATGGCTCATACAGGTAGCTTGTAATTAATGGCATCATAAAGTGATCGCTTTAAATGAGGCTTTTTTTAAATGCAAAACAACAAAAGAAATAATCAAATGAAAAACCTCAAATCAAGAGGCGAAAGATGAGTCGGAGTTAATTTTCTGTTAGCTGAGGTGGGTGAAATTTTTGGCCAGGTGTAGACAGAAACTGGCCTCGCACTCAACCGCACACGACGCTCATACATTCATCCACCCACCCACTCACCCAGCCACCCACGTGCCCAATCATAAAAGAGGACAGATGACACCAAACACACCTGGAATCACATCAAGAAAGATGGTCATAATAAAATTAGGTTTCTATTCAAGTGCGAGGAGTGTTCTGTGAGAGATAATATTTGACTTAAATTACAAACATATTGTCTGTCGTGATGATGATGATGATGATGATGATGGTGATGGGAGATCACATCACGTCATCGTGTCTCATTCACAATACCGATCACCACCATCCGGGGATGACGATGATGATGATGAAGAAGGTGAGAGCACACATTACCTCTAACTCACCTAGGTATCACTGACGACACATTATTGATAACATAATCCAGGTATGTGTTCCGGAAAATGACTCCATTTTTTTTCGATTACAAAACGAGGCCACTCTGTTGACTGGAACAGATTCGATTAGATTTGACCTTCGTTTTGTGGACACGAGTCCTCGACCGACCTGACGAGCATTAGCCAGCGGGTAGGTCACGTGACTTTTGTTGCGGGGATGGTTATGTTTGAAATGATAACAGTATTGATGGAAGATGTTAGATGATCACAACACGGTTACTTTTAGACGTCCTTCCCTTCGTCCCCCCCCCCCACCGCGGAACCACTCCCCGAACCCCCCCCCTCATTGTCAATTTTAAATTGCAATTAAACCGTCTTTGTGACATCTGCATACGGAAAGCGATCTGTTCTGGATTGAAACCGCTACTGGATCAGTTAAATGACATAAAATACTTTTGATTAACTCTGTCAGTGTATTTTCACGCACAGCAATAAAAATCAACAACACACACACAGACACACACAATGAGAGAGAGAGAGAGAGAGAGAGAGACGTGCGCGCGCCATTTACAACAAATATCACTTTTCGATTTCAACAAAGCCGTTTGTTTTAATAATTGTCGCCTCATGACAGCTGTCCGTTGACACAAACTAATATTTGTTGAAGATGGAGATATGACGTTATTGTTTGTAGATTGATGCCGCGAAGAAAGATACAGCAATTAAGAGTTAACTATAAATATAATTTATGAGACAACAAACTGCCGTATTCTGACCTGTGTGTGTGTGTGTGTGTGTGTTATACTCTCAGGTACTATGACTGTAGGTAATTCACTTCTTGGTGTTTTATTACACAGCACGATTTGTGAGACATTACATATAATATTAATAATAACAATAATAATAATAATAATAATAATAATATTTTATATAGCGCCTTAGTCAACTAAAGTCTTGGCGCTTTACGCTGAAAACATATTTAAACATGTTCTGGCACAAACGTATACTATTTTATACATGAATATTTCGTCTGATGATTCGTCCAGATGTTGTATTCAGTATTGGTGATTCCCTGTGTCAGTGTCTTACCACACACTGCCCAAAGTGACATCGTTATAAATGTTCCCACAACGACAATCACGACATCTAAATATTATATCTGCCTCTCTTAAGTCCATCACCTGTCAATCATAATAAACATGGCCGCCCATCACCTAATATCGCTCATGTTGCCCCCCCCCCCCCGCCTCTATTCTCGACACCTCACCCGTTACGGTGTATTTTCTCAAGGGGTTGAGCCTGATGTCTGGAGCTCCACCCACACATCGCCCCACCCACACCGATCTAAAACGACAGCACCCTGAATTATCCCTGCCCCCCACCCCCAATACCACCACGAAATGATCGAACTCGGCGTCTTCAGCCAGCAATAATACCACTCCCCCCTCATCGATCACACCCTGCTTCTTCCCACGGCCAGTCACCCCCTTCCCCGGGGCACTGATCGAAAGACAAATCCTCCCCCCCTCTCTCTCTCTACCTCACTCACTCACTCACTCACTCACAAACGGACTCCTCCCCTCCGCGACAAGCCGACACGACCAAATACCCCCCATACCCATCCCCCCCCCCCCGGAGCCCCACATTATCGCTCATCGAGCCGGCGCCGCCCGAGGCCGAATTTACCTGGTGAATATTTCATAGCCCTAATAATACCATCATGGGGCATCTCGGCCCATAAAATTCCGCCCACCGCCGCCCGTCCCACATCAAAGATTAGCGGCGGGCCGGGGCGGGCGACCTTTGACCTTAATGCCAACAGATAAGATATGATAACGGCTCCGGAGCCGAGTGGTGATGGGTGGTTAATATTTTATGATCGCTCGCTTCGTGTGCACATTAATAGACGTTTACCGGATCTCTCTGTCGTTAATAAGGCTGTTATCTGGTCACGATGTACGTTTGTTGCTCTACTATTAGTATCACCTGCGCCCGGGGATGGGGGAGGCTGTCTGTGGGGTAGCCCGTGGGATGGGGTGGCGTGGTTTATTGTTAATTGTGGGTAGTTCTAGACTGATCGCGCGTCGTATGTTTTGTGTTAAAACTGTCCTGGTGTCGGAGTGAGTGAGTGAGTGAGTGAGTGATTGACAGACGGTCTAGATAGTTGTCAACCCCCCCCCCCCCCAGTTATGCTGTTTATCACTTATAGAGACATGTAGGTAGATCGACTGACAAATGAACTAATTAATGGTCAACCATCAATAACCTGTCAATAACCTGTCAATAACCTGTCAATATATGTTACAATATTAAACAGAATATATATCTAACAGTAGATGTGTGTGTGTGTGTGTATATATATATATATATATATATTTATTGATATGTGTATGTGGGTGCGTGCGTGTGTATGTGTGTGTGTGTCGTGGTGGTGGTGGGTGGTGGTGGGGGGTTGCCGAGGCCAATACAATGTATAGCTGACAGTGTGGCTAATATGTGGCTAAAAGCTTATATTGTTAGCTGGGACAATGTTTATAGCTGGTATCTAATTGTCAGCCTGTTATATTATAACAGATGATGATGATGATGATATTGATGTTTACGATGATAGTGATGATAGCGATGATGATGATGATCTGTATTTAGATCGGGGGGGGGGGGTGTATTTGATAGAAGTATAGTGGTGTGTAAGTTTATATCAACGATGTGGGGGGGGTCATATATTTCATCACTGTATACCGTTCTTGAAGGGGGGGGGGCCCCATAACGGCCATAATCTACGCCCCTGTATAGGTATATAGACAAACGCGATCGGAAACCTGCAGCTAAATTATGTAGAACAAGGTTAAAAGCCTCATTACGGGGGGGGGGTCTCCTTACGTGGGATGGGCGATATTTGGGAGGGGAAAATGGAGGGGAGGAGGAAATGCATGAATGGGGTAATGAATGGGAGAAAGAAAAATTGAGACGAATGAATAAACGATATATATATATATATATATATATATATATAGAGAGAGAGAGAGAGAGAGAGAGAGAGAGAGAGAGAGAGAGAGAGACAGACAGACAGACAGACAGAATTAGGAAGATAAGTTAGAAAGGTAGATAGATAGATGTGTTATAGAGATATAGACATGTAGATAAGACACTTGTTTGTAAAAAAAAATTTATAATTGAGATTTTTAATAGAATTATTGTTAAAGGTAGAAAAGTGCGGACGGTGATTGATTATTGATTGATTGATCGACGACTGACTGATTGATTGATTAACTTGACTGAGTGAGTGAATTAGGCTAAATTTAAACCCCCCGACCTCAGCTGGGAGAGAGAGAGAATGAATGAACGAAAACATATCATGTTTAATTACGTATTCAAAAGTGTAGTTCCAGACTATCAGCTTGGTAGGGGGGGGGGTAGTAAGATTTGGAACGAGATAGACAGATAAATAGATAAACAGACAGATAGATAGATAGACAGATAAATAGATAGATACGGAGGGGGAGAGGGGGGAGGGTGTTAGCTGTAACAACGGACTAGAAGCCTCGTTTTGATATAACCGATATCCAGGTAATCCGTCTCTACGGATCCAGAATATACGGCCGACTGACATGGAATCTGTCGATAACGACGGCCGGTTATCAATCGTATCCGGACCCGGGATCCAGAACCCACAGCCTACCCCTCCCCACCCGCTCCAGCGCGCCGTACGTACGTATCCAGAAGCCATTAACCTGACGCTGGAGGAGCTCCGGAAAGTGTCCACTTAATTACTGCAGCCCAGAGGGCGCTGTCGGTGTGACTATACTAGTCAATTATGGGACGTTAGTCAGTGATAAATATACGTGTCATGACTAATGTTATATTTTATCCCCCCCTCTCGGCCTCCACCCCCCCGTCTAGTCGGTATAACAACGTGGAGACGTTATACGCCATAAATATTGATTTTTTTTCAACGTTAATATCGACGTCTAATGGGAACTTGGACGTCTAATGGGAGAAAACCGCTCAAATACACTGTGTCATTATACATTAGCTACGAGGGGGGAGGTTCGAGGTTAATGGGGGGGGGCGGCGGATTGGGGCGCGGGGGGGCGTGGGTTGTAGGGGTTTTACTGGTTGTATAGTATCTCTCTCTCTCTCTCTCTCTCTCTAGATGTTTATATCTATCTATATATATATATATATATATATATATATATATATATAATTATCTAGATATCTATATATACATATATATATATATATATATATATATATATATAATTATCTAGATATCTATCTATATCTATCTGACCATTTCTTTTCGTCTTACCTATAATTAAAAAATTAGAAATGAACTGATCAAGTAAATTCATGTGTGTGTGTGTGTGTGTATGTATGCATGTGTACGTATATTATGTGTGTGTATGTATGTATGTGTGTGTGTATGTGTGTGTGTATGTATGCATGTGTACGTATATTACGTGTATGTGTGTATGTGTGTGTGTATGTGTGTGTATGTATGTGCATGTGTGTGTGTGTATGTGTGTGTGTGTGTAGGGTAATCTAGACAACAATATAAATGTCAACAAGTGTATCGATATATTTTTTGTCAATAAACAATATTCCGATGATTCTAGTCACCGAAACGCTAATTGCGTGTATTGTTGTGTATATCACGGGTGTATGAATTAGCGGTATGTGATAATACACAATTGTGAACAATTCTAGGATAACACTTCTCATCAGGCGACATCCTTTAACTTCATAACAAAGTGAGTGAGTGATGAACAAGATAATTAATTGTAATAAAGGTTTTTGTTTGCTTATTAGGAAATGGGACTGCATGACACACACACACACACACACCGACACACACACACTGACAGACTCCGACACACACACACACACACACACACACGCAACGACACACACACACTGACAGACTCCGACGCGAAGCCCCCAAAAATAACGCGAGGCGTCCCGAAGTGATTCCACGACAGTCCGCACGGTGGCAGCACCGGCCGGTCCCCCCAGGACCCCCCCCCCCTCTCCTTATGCCGATGGCAATAAAATATTAAAATGGTTTGCCTTTTCTTGTCGCTCTTCCCCTCGAGCCAAATAATAAATCAATCGTTATCGACTGTCACTATTAACGCTAATGTCTACAGAGAGGGGAGGTGGGGGGGGGAGAGAAAAATCGACAACGACTAAAAATTAAACCAAAAATTGACTTTTCTTTATCATCTAAATTATTTACCATTGACTGTATTGAGAGTTGTAAACAAGCACGGCTAGTTAGTTATTGAGTTGGGAGCGGCACGAAATTACCTTTGTCGGATAACAGACAATTAACTAACAATGGCCTTAAAATGTTAATATAGTTTGGGCCGTAGGTGATACGTGAAATATTACCGATGTTAAAGAGATAAAGACGATGTTTATTGTTTGTTTACATGATGGGAACAACAACGACAACAACAAAACCTGATTGGTTCAGTGTCGGTCATCGACAAAATGGGGGGGGGGGGTAATACACATACACACAAACACACACGCACACACACACGTAGAGAGATAAATTTACTGAAAATTAGTGTGTGAAGATGCGTTGTGTATCAGACAGATACACCCAGACAATCTGATATATATATATATAATTTACCCCCCCCCCCTCTTTCGAAATACGAACCAATCACTCGAATTCGGTGCCTCGGATTAGCGTCAGAGACGAAATAATACGCAGAACGCCATCCAACCCGCAAAAAACTCGTTCTGGATCAGTCCGGATCCGACTCCCGGATCGTTAATGAAGTCCGGGAGTCGGCGAGTTAAGATTGGTCTCTGTCCTGCCACTGATACGACGCTGAATTGGCTTCTGGATGTCGAACAAAGGCTCTCCGTAAATAAGTCTATAGAAGGTTTTTAAGATATACGCCAGGTAGTGAGTGGTCTTGGTGGTGGTGCTGATAGAGGGGGGGGACGGGGGGGGCTGGTCCGGGGTGGTGCTGTCCATCTATGACCAGCCGAGACTGTACATGGATCGGCCAGCGCGGTAGAACGAGTTGGACATAATTAAGGGATATTCTCCTCAATGGGAGAGGAAATTAAAGCTGATCTCAGCGACTGAGAGAGAATCTGGTAACAAACATCTACAGTTAATGGTATGTGTGTGTGTGTGTGTGTGCGTGTGTGTGTGTGTGCGTTCACGCGCACGGTTTAGCAGAGAATGCCATGCGGCACTTGCACGGAGAATCACGAATCGTGAATTAACAACCTATGCGTGATTCATCAGGGTACTAGATTTAGAAGTTCGATTTTTCGTGCTGAGGCTTGTGTAATAATGAGTTCATCTCCCATCTTGTCTATTTGCTCTCCGTATATGGGTCCGCCCACGCGTGTACTCTCAACATGTCTATTTTCCACCCGTTCAAGGACCTTAAGGAACGTCATGACAATGTGACGCGGTATATGACAATATGATGATACAATGATGATACATCAAGGTGACACAATACTTCACATTATTAGGTAACTGATCAATAAATCAAAACAGAAATATTACCACTACTAGTACTACTACAACTACTACTACTACTACTATTACTACTACTACTACTACTACTACTACTACTACTAGTACTACTACAACTACTACTATTACTACTATTACTACTACTACTACTACTACTACAACTACTACTACTACTACTATTACTACAACTACTACTACTACTACTATTACTACTACTACTACTACTACTACTACTACTACTACTACTAGTACTA
>JAODUP010000365.1:297500-307500 GCA_025642065.1 Paralvinella palmiformis
AAATAATGTGTTTAAAAAAACCTAATAAGATTGTTTAATGATAAATATTAATTAACGGTTAAAGCAACTTTTAATAGGTATGTTATCAGAACAGATTTCAACTTTTCAACAGACGACGCGTTTCTAATGTTTAATATGATGCGATTAGGGGAAATGTTTCATCGAACGATGAAATAGTCCAAAGGCACGATTAAAACTGGGGTTCGATCCCAGGGCTTGTTGGTCTGTGGCATAGCACGTTACCAACTGCACCACGCCGATCGATGTCTCGGGGTGGGGGGGGGGGGTGTATGTAAATATATTTCTTTGGCATTGTTCTACATCATTTAGTCCATAACCCTCTCTCTCCGTGCGTGCGTGCGTGCGTGTGTGTGTGCATGTCTGTGTTATAAAGACAATTTAGACGCTGATACAACGTTTCAAAATACACACACATTGCACATTTCACGAAGCACATTCGCCAGTCGACCATCGTTAAACCAACTTGTTCAGTTCAGCAAGTTTCATTTAATGGCTTCAGATCGGGAATACTTTGACGAGATACATCAGATTTGAACAAAAACCACAGTTTCGGTAAGTTTCGGTTAAGTTTTATAAAGTATGTTTAGCCCGTTTCAGAACAGACAATAACAGTACGTTACTGATATAAGTTTCAGAATACACCTCGAGCGTGTTTCACGACCGACAATCTACAGTAGATTATGGGCCTGTCACCAGGGGGCGTTGGTGGAGCGGCCGGGTGACGCGTGTAGAAACGGTGGCCGAGTCGATATCGATCTCTCTCACGCTCTCACTGACTGACTCACACTGAGTGAGAACCCCCCCCCACAGTTTCTTCCCGTCGCCGACCGAATGTCACTCGGTCACTATTTACTAGTCAGTGACCTAGCTATATGTGACCTGACGTCTCCGAGCACTTCACCATTGACGAGCCCTGACACGAGACTGTTCAGTAGCCCGTCACGCGTCGTTGACAACGATACACTGAGTCCAGTGGCCCGTGACTGAAGCTCCCCGGACCCAAATCTCGCTGTTTACCGCGACAGTCTGACGTCGACGTGATTTAAGACAAAGTGCGGGTCAAGCGAACCGTTCGAAATCATTCGAGTACTTAACGGGCGCCTAATGCTACCTGGCGTTTGGTCGGTCGGTCGATCAGTCAGTCCGTCGGGCTCCAGCGAACCGTCACATCTCGGGAGACAGGAAAACCAATGGACCGGGCATCTCGTCGTGTCAAATGTTTCAAGGATACGAGTAGGATGAAGCAATCCAGGGTGGGGGGCGGTGTTGGGCGAGGGGGGTGCATTCAGGTTCTACGACCACCAACCATCTACCACCGCATGGACACCCATTAAGCACCATCCACCCATCACCGTCAGTAATCAGTCGCCATTGATACCCCCCCCCCCCCGGTGATCTACCGTCAGGTGTGTCAGATTACCCGATAACTAGCCTTGAGAGCGACCTTAACCTGTCCCAGGCGTTAACTTACTGACAAATGTTTCATCCATCAGTCGAGTGGCCATCGTCGACAGCTACTTGATTCTCCGTCACCAGACGTCGACGGTAAACAAAGAGAGATGACCACGTGATAGGACAGAGAAATGTCACCGAAAAAGAGGAACAAACCCCCCCCCCCCCGGGAAAGCCCCCCCTCAAGAAAACCCCAAACAGCCATCACCAATCTTTGGTCAACGATAACTTTATTTACTCTCACGAGTTTCATCTAAACAATATATAGAGTAAAATTCGTACAAACCGGTCATACTCCCTCTGTTACTCCAGATTACTCCATTCATTTATATGGGCGGGGGTGTTACGACGGCACAGTGGACATGGTAATATATATATATATATATATATATATATATATATATATATATATATATATATATATATGAATGAATGTTTATATAGAGCCAGAACCAGGTAATCCTGTTCTGAGGCGCTGTACAGTACTATTATCCATGACTCAAGACCTGTTTCCACCAAGTACACATCTCAACACCCAAGAGAGTATAACAACTCATGCTGCCTATTAAAGAAGCAAAGCGTTACTCAAACACATAACCATCGCATCCTGTCAGGTACTGCTTTTTTATGGATGAGTGAACCAGTCGCCACATGACGGCAGTGCGAGCCTCGAACCCGCGACCCATCGGCTACGAGTCATACGCTCTAACTGACTGCGCTATCACGGCTCGACTAACGGGGTACTGTGGCGCAAACCTCCAGGTTGTAGGTTCGAAACCAGCACACGCCTGCGTTTGTGGGATTTGTTTCCATAGGAAGTAGGTGTTCATGAGCTAACACCAAATTATTCCAGTTGTTGTTGTTGTACACGTGACCGGTGTATACAGTCAAGTGGACGCCTGTTATCGTGTAAATACACCACGGTCTATCTCCACTGACCACCGAAAGCCGACAAATGGAACTTGACAAAACCGGTCTCTCGGTTTAGACAAGTTACACCGTATCCTCCCTGATCCAGACTGACAGCAAGGATATGTCAAAATTATGTTGTGTATCAGATTATATATAATAATACGATAATAAAACATGTAAAATATATTATATTTCTCTTTTACGACCATCTTTGTGCACACGGTTTGGGTGACGAGAAGTGAAAGATGAAACACCCCCGAGACATAGCCCTGGCGGAGTACGAACCCAGAGGCTAGAGGTATGTAAACAACCACCCTACCATTTGGTCACGGAAACGACATTGACCGTCTTATCAGTAAATGACATCTATCTGACAGGCAAGACATCCTAGACTCATCAATGATCACTCACAGAGATGTTAGAACAATAATAATAATAATAATATAGATGTCTGCTAACAACTGACTAAACGTATGATATATATATATATATATATATATATATATACGACACTCAAGTGTTTCTACATTTAAAGAATAGATCAGATCTGATACAACAAATGAATACTACTACTATTACTAATATTGCTACCCCTACTATTAATAATTTTAACATTTTAACAAAAATACTTCTACTTTCCGGTAAATTAGTTTACCCCCCCCCCATTAAAACAACAACAACAACTAATACTACTACAACAATAATAACAACAACACGCAAAACACTAATATTTCCCTTTTTCAACTTCCACAAATAACTCGTTTATATCTCTACGTTATAATTTATTCAGTTAATTTATTGTTAGAACCGAGTTCTGTTGTCCATTATCTAGAACACGTGACCAATGGCTGACCCCCCCAAAAAAAAATTAATACAAACAGAGATAGGATTCGAACCCACAACCTCGAGTCTGAGCTAATCGGACCGGTAATGGTTTATTATTATTTAAAGATGAAACATCCAAAAAGAACACACGGGGCAATACCGGGCTCCGATCCCACGACTAGGACGATGGCGGTGCACTAACCGCTACAACTAGCACTCGCAACTAGGGGACGGGGCATAAAGACCCCCCCCTCCCCCCCAATCTATGGGAGAGTACCCTGACACGTGACAAGTACATGACCCTGTCGAGAGAGAGAGAGAGATGTCGTCATCTCTAACAGGGACCACTGTATCACGGTCGTAACCGAACATAAAATATTGGCTCCTCAATGGTACGACAATAGAGCCAACTAGTGGCACACATCACTCACTGACTGACTGATTCACTTACTCACCGTCCCCGACCAACAACCATTTTACCAGAAGATCATCAACATATTTCACCAGTTCACCGACAGTAGAAACCATTTCTTCAACCCCCCCCTCTCTCTCACCCTCACCCCCCCCCATCTCTCACCCTCACCCCCATCTCTCACCCTCATTCAATCAGTGTTTTACCTTTCTAGATATGACGTTGTTGTAGCTGAATTTTGTGTCGTTGTAGCTGTCGTCGTCCCCCCCCCCTTCTGTCCACTCCTCGCTCATACAACTGGCATTAACCACAGCATGATGTAATTTATCCCGGGGGGCTGGGGGGGGGGGGGTGTTGGAGTGAGAGATTGACCAGATAAATATTAGCCCGGGACCAAGACGGGGCAGAGATTTATGAATTAGCTCTTCGATATAATTTTACGACATTAATACAACGCAAAACAATGAGCCCACCGACGGCAGTATCGAAAACGGGGGGGGGGGTGAAACGTCATCGATCAATCAGGTACCAGGGTGGGGGCGAGGTGTGGAAGGGTCAGGGAAGCTGATTTTTTTCTAGAATTTCACGCAAACACCGTGTCCCACACCCCGGGGGTTGGGGAAGGCCTGAAGATGACTAAAAATCACGGCCCTCCCTCCATTTGGTAGAGGTAATAGTTGACTTAAATAACGCGATCGCAGGACACACACACACACACACAGAGAGAGAGAGAGAGAGAGAGAGATTAACTGTTCCTGTACCAATTTCAAACATTTCCTATCAATCTCTGGATCGGTAAGTCGTGTGTCGTCGGATTTGAGAGATGATAGAACACGGCCATTATACAAAAACAATACGTCCTCTTCGAGTGAGTGAGTGGGTGAGTGAGTAAGTGAGTAAGAGGAGTATTTAACATTTGGCTAGACAATGACTTACGATCGTCATATCTGATAAATGAACGATAGTACTACGTCAGTTGCTCGATATCCACGTGTGTCGCCCTCCCCATACCTCCCCGACAGACGGACAGACGGGCGTGAGGACGGACGGCTATAAAAACAACGAGACCATCAATTTATCTCTTCATTGTCTGTTTTTCACCAACAACCAGCTTGGAAAAAGGCTAAGTAAAGATAGAGGGCGCCACAGAAATCAGGTGCGACACCTATGATGATGGTGGTGATGATGATGATGATGATGATAATATCAGTCTAGACGATGTATCATTGTTGAGATGTTGTTTATAAAGTACATCTGATGTTGAAACAAACACATTCTAAACGAGAGAGAGAGAGAGAGAGAGAGAGAGAGAGAGAGAGAGAGAGAGACAGGTATACAAGTCAATCGTTAAAACTGTAAGATGATAATAACAGATCAAAGTTTAGCTCATCCTTTATCTTTCAGAGTTTAGAGATGACACAATTTAGTCATCCTCAATATATCATATAAAATGACAACAAAAAGAGACAACAATAAACGGTCTTCTTGTGTCGATGTATTGTTAAACGTGACTGATTGTACAGGACTGATTTGACAGGACTGACTCGACAGGACTGACTTGACAGGACTGATTTGACAGGACTGACTTGACAGGACTGATTTGACAGGACTGACTTGACAGGACTGATTTGACAGGACTGACTCGACAGGACTGACTTGACAGGACTGATTTGACAGGACTGATTTGACAGGACTGACTTGACAGGACTGACTTGACAGGACTGATTTGACAGGACTGATTGTACTGGACTGACTTGACAGGACTGATTGTACTGGACTGACTTGACAGGACTGACTTGACAGGACTGACTTGACAGGACTGACTTGACAGGACTGACTTGACAGGACTGACTTGACAGGACTGACTTGACAGGACTGACTTGACAGGACTGACTTGACAGGACTGACTTGACAGGACTGACTTGACAGGACTGATTGTACTGGACTGACTTGACAGGACTGACTTGACAGGACTGATTTGACAGGACTGATTTGACAGGACTGACTTGACAGGATTGACTTGACAGGACTGACTTGAATAAGTGAACTGTAATGACTGACTGACTCGACTGATTGACTCACTCCAAAATAACTATGATTTGATTATGTCCGAAGGTCATTTTGTCTTTTTCAATTCATCCGAAGATTTAATTTTACATAACCCCACAAAACTCTTACATTAGGGGAGGGAAAGTATAGGGGGGGGGAGCAACTCCGTGGTCTAAGTCTAACTGGTAGTGCGTTGGACCACAAATCGTTAACATCTGAGTTCGAATCTCGGAGTGGGCATATCTGAAGGTTGTTTCATCTTTGACTTCGCTTCATTACATTTGAAGGTCGCTCGGCCCATTTAACCTACGATAGGCACAAAGGTGACCGTAAAACATCATCATCATCATCATCATCATCATCATCAGAGGCGAACTGGTTAGCGAAGTCTACACCAAGTCAAACACTTATAAACCTTGCAGAATATATATATATATATATATATACAGTTAAAGTTTTGTCCTCATAACATAGCAAGTCCGTTTACTCTGAAACAGTAAAACTATTAACGTAAAGCCATTACGGTAAAAAGGACGAAATGTTGTTGTTGTTCGTTGTTGTCTCTCAATACAACATCTAAAACATATTATATAGTTTACAACTCAAGCATATTTTAGCCAAAACTTTCACCGGCCAATATCTTCAAGCCGAATCACATTGATCAAAGTCAACAACGGCGTCTGTATATGTTCGTGTGTCTGCATGTGGGGGAGGAGGAGGGAGGTTATGGCACTGGCACAGAGAATCGCGAATCGTGTCTAAATTATCTAAATGACAACCACACCTAAATCTGAATCCGGATCAACGACACGTACAAGGCATAATGTGTATGCGTATGCACGCGTGTGCATGTACGCGTGTGTGTGTGTGAGTGAGTCTGTTCGCGCATGCCTGTTGTGTCTACTACGTACGTCCATGTATGTACACGCGTGCGCAGAAATATTGCCAGTTTGAATATGGTCAGTTCGGCGCTGTAACGGTGTAAAACAACCGACGTCGGTGACAAGTGTAAGAATGTCCCACGACGGAGTAAATTTTCAAAAAACATAATGGGGGTGCACCAATTAGAGAGAGAGAGAGCGAGAGAGAGAGAAAGAGACACCCCATTTATCGCCCTATCATATACTATATACATTAGTAACCAAGCGGAGCAAGTCAACGATTTTTATCCGAGATATTAAAATAGAGAGAGAAAAAAATCACCACAACAAATGACAAACACATGTCAACATTGAGACCGGATACCTGGAAGGTAAAACTGTCAATCAAAGACCAGACAAGATCACCTTAGGTACGGAACAGGGGTGGGGGGACTTCTTATCTCGGTATAATTTCTTAGATTACAAGTAAGCGTTGACATGATAGGATGAAGAATTAAGGTTGGTGAAGGTTGGTGAAGGTTGAGGGGGAGGCTGATGGACCGATGTCGTTAGGTGAGTTAATGAGTTACCTAATAATGAGAATGATCGGTAAAAATAGGGTTGAACTAAAACAGTGTGTGTATGTGTGTCTGTACGTGTGTGTGTGTGTGTGTGTGTGTGTGACGGGGGTGTAGTTATGTGTGTGTGTGATAGAGAGAAAAAGAGAGAGATTACGTGTACGTATATACAGTCACTATTCTGGATTCAGGCCACTACTGAATCAGTTAATTGACCTAACAATACATTTTAAGCCTCTGTGCCAGTGCTTTTTCACACACTGTTGTAAAACCTTTTTTTTTTTTGGGGGGGGCCTTTTTTCCAAAGGAACTGTCGCGGCACAAAAAAAGTCACTTTCAATCCGTTATGTTCCCTGGTGGTTACGTCCAGCGATTGTATTCGCGATTCATGATCTTCTGTGCCAGTACCTTATACGACACTGCTAAAGACCCACCCACCTACCCACCCACCCACAGAGAGAGAGAGAGAGAGAGAGAGACAGAAAGACAGACAGACAGGCAGGCAGACAGACAGAATCTATACATCAGTCACTGTAACCTTATCACCTGCCACTAAACTTATTATCGTGTCTCATTTATCTCTCAATTGTCATCAATCAATTAACTTATTCAGGGAAATTTACAAGAGAAACGGCCGTGGCACAGGTGGTATAGCGTACAGTACTGCAAACATCCGGCTCGTGGTGTCGAATCCCAGCACCGTCCGAGTGGCATCCGGCTGTCGTGACACCAGCAGCGAAGCTAAGGAAAACCAGGATCAATTTCCTAACCCGAAAAATATACAAATTAGAACTACCCAACAGATATAAGTTGTTGACACCAGAAACAGTTGTTTTGTTGTTGAACACTACCCATCATCCAAACACCACACCCTCAACACTCAAACAGAACTAAGTCGATGTCAAAGATTATAGTTACCCACAACCTCCTCCAAATTGTTGTCAGTTTGAGGAGTGTAATTATTTCCTCAAATTAATAGATCGTGAGTGAGATAATAATATTTAGTTGTGAGAGTTTAGTTATGTATCCTGGACGCTGAACGTAAGCAGAGCGTCCGTCTAGGGAACCAGATCCTGGAGACACAGCTATGAAATGGAATCGAACCTACAACCAGGAGGTTTACAACGTAGCGCTCTAACCACTGTGCTATCGAAACGCCCTCTGGTAGTCAAACAGAGAGTGAGTGAGTGAGTGAGTGAGTGAGTGGTAGTGAGTGAGTGCTTTCTTTAGCCAAAGTACCAATCACATTTGTTTCGGATTGGTCAAGGAGCTACTTCACAGGAAAACGAAACGATCAGGTTAAGCCCATTCCGGATACAATCACCACCGGGATCCGAACCTGGAAACGATGATCTCGAAATTGATAACAAACAACATCTGCATCATCATTAGTAACAACATTCCTAACAACAACAACGACGACGACGACGACAACAACAACAAAAACAACAAGAAAATATTATCAGCAATATATATTAAGCCAGCCCGAGGGCCTACTGCCAAAAATCGGTTCTACGCCGATGACTCGTTATCGTCGATGTCGTGAAGCCGGCCAACTTCTGATCCGGGTCTCGATATGACGTAGTTCAGTCTGCCCGAGCACAATGCCCGGAGATCAGATAATTGTAACGCCACATTACCGTAGCCGCTGGTCTCGTGAAACAAAACTCGAACGACCCGAATTACTCGACACCGTCTACGGTTTTAGGTACAAATAACCCACGATAGTGTGGGTGGGGTAGGGTGGGGTATGTGAGTACGGAGAGATACCCTAGGGATAAAATGGGAACCAACCACCCCCGCCTCCGGCCCCCCACTCACCCACCTCAACAACAGAAAAACAAAACGAAAAACACCCTAAAACTAGAATCTGTATTAAAAACTACAACCCCCCCCCTCCCCAGGAGATATGTTTCATGATTCGTTGGTATTTATGTTATATTTTAAAGTATTTATGATAATAATATATCATAAATGATATGACGAGAGGGTGGCATTTGTGATGTTTTTATACGAGATATTTGATAAACTATGATGAGGTTTTTTTGTCATATTTTTTGTCCAGTTATCATATACTACCTTCTGGCATTATAACTAATCTAGTTACGATCGTCGTTTTTTTTGTGTGTGTAAAATAGTTTTCATTTTTTTATATATAGATAATATTAGACTGAAATATGGAGTTAGAATGTGGTGAGAGGTGAACAATTAATTAACATGGTGATTGGTCTACAGGTAATTAACATGGTGATTGGTCTACAGGTATATAACATGATGACCAGTCCGCAGGTAATTAACATAATAATAATAATAATAATATATGATATTTATATATCGCCCTATTCAGCTAGAAGCTGCTCTAAGGCACTTTACAATATTATTTACAATATTAATATCCCTGACTCAGACCTGTTTCCATCCAGCACATATCTCAACTCTCAAGGGAGCATACAACGCATGCTGTCATTAAAGGCGTAAAGCGTTACTCAAACGCATAGCCATCGCGTCCTGTCAGGTACTCATTTTTTGGATGAGTGAACCAGTCGCCACATGACAGCATTACAGCTCACGGAACCTCAAACCCGCGACTGTTGGGCTACGAGTAAACATGGTGATCGCGGCTCAAACATGGTGATTGGTCTACAGCTAATTAATATGATTGGTCTCTAGGTAATTAACATAGTGACTGGTCCACAGGTAATTAACATGGTGACTGGTCCACAGGTAATTAACATGGTGACTGGTCCACATGTAATTAACATGGTGACTGGTCCACAGGTAATTAACATGCTGATTGGTCTATAGGTATATAACATGGCGACTGGTCCAAAGGTACTTAACATGGTGATTGGTCTACAGGTATATAAGGGCGCCCCAGTGTTCTAATTGGT
>JAODUP010000365.1:310000-347500 GCA_025642065.1 Paralvinella palmiformis
AACGTGTCTACGACGCACTTACACACACACATACACACACACACACGGACAGACACACGGGCAGACACACACACACACACACACAACATGGACAGACACACGGGCAGACACACACACACACACACGGACAGACACACGGGCACACACAGAGACACACACACGGGGATCACCCACATACACGAGCACACAGAGATACAGATACACACACACGTGCAACTACACACACGTGCATCCACACACACACACGGAGCGATAATAGCGCACATTTTTTTGGTGTCTGTTTGGTCCGCTCGTCCGTCTCTGTGCGTGCGCGCATGTGCCTCTCTGTCTCTGTAGGGATTCATTTGATGCGGTGTACCTGCGAGAGCCGCACGCGCGTGCCAGTAAAAATGCATGCCTCCTCGTGCTCTCATCCGCGTCATGCGTATTTACCAAGTGCCAACGAAAATACTGGCAGAAACAGATAACAAAATAATTCACTCCGGGTTCGAATCCGAGTGTTAGCTGTGTTTGTGGGATGTTTGTCAGGGTGGTCACCAATCGGTCAAATATCCCAGCATACCGAGGCTCAATAAACCCCTCACTCACTCGCTGACTCAGTTCAACACACTAAATATGGAAAATACAAACTTCTGCTCTAAGGATATCTAAATCTATGATACTGTCCGCCGCCATCTTTGTACTCATCCGATGTTCTGTCTATCACTGTCTGTCAATCGTCTTATATCTAGTTCACTAACAGACACACATCGTATATTAAATATCGTCGTCGGTGAATATTTTCGACGACAAAAATCTTTCATGGGAGCAGCCATCTTTAGAACTCTTCGAGGCGGAACTGTTGTCATGTCGGGGGGGGGGGTCGATTAGGTTCCGGGGTCGTTCGCCACCGGGACGATTTCGCCACCGCATCCACTGGCCAAAGAACACCAAATTCCCTGATCCCAACTCGCCACTAATAACTTGGTCGTATGTTGGTCACACGATGTACTTTATAATGGAATGATTTTAACTTTTGGCATCCGACAAGCGATTTTCTGTGAAATGCGAAATAATAGCTTCGAGAATTATTATTAAATATTAACAATTGTATCGAACAAAACTGCCGCGTGCCAAGATTAGGCTCCATCTCATATTCGTATCAACAACATCACTTTCTATAAACTGTAATTATTTACGGGAAAACAACGGGTAGCGAACAATCGCTGAATACATTCCATCTTTATCGGAAGACCGGAACTGGCCCAGAAGCAGTTCCGGCTGTTAGGTCGAGTGTCGGTGGTCTCTGGATCCACGGCGAGTCTCACAGACACGTCATCGTGCGTCGTCCCAGTGAGAGTGAGACGGTCTCACCCTGGATATCTTTACGACTTTGTCCCGATATTTGACCGGTATCCGGGGAGAAGAAAATCTTATTGGACTACTTCGGGAAAACTAGAAAATATTAATCTCATACTGGAACGGTGGCTTACTGGAATATTTGTCATCTCTCCCCGCCACCCTCTCCCCTGTGCCGCCTGTAAATCATGTTCTTATTTAATTTGATAAAAACGCGTATGGTGCTGTTTCGATGCGATAATACTCTCTCTCTTTCTCTTTCTCTCTCTCTCTCTCTCTCTCTCTCTATATATATATATATATATATATATATGCGCATAATTCACAATTGTTAAACGTGTATCATGCTATTTCGATGACGTAATACTATGCAAGGAATATATATATATATATATATATATTCCTTGCCTAATTCTTAATTGTTAAATACGTCGTCATCTAAAGGTGTAATATTTATATTGTTTCATCAAACACTCACAAAGCCATAAAATAATGTTACAGGACATTAAAAATGATGCTGTATCGATATTATTATTATTATTATTATATCTAACAGGTGAAATGCTAAGATTTGTCGGTGTGTGTGTGCGTTCGTGCGACCACGTCTCCAAGCACAATCGGTGGTTGAAAGCTACTGGTTTAACCCAACGTCTGGACGAATCATCAGGCGATCGCCTTTAGAGGACCCAATTTTCCTACCCAAGACTTGTAATATCAGTTCGTTTTGATGCGCGTCCGTTTGTTTTTGGCTGTTGGCGAATGCCGTCGTGCTCGTGCTACCGTGTGCATATAAGTTCAACCCCCCCCTTCGCGTCCATATAACAGACTATTAGCGTAACACAATATGATCTTCTCAGTTAGTTACAGAACAGTCTCCGTGTTACAATCCCCTATCTATGTCAACAACAACAACAACCCACCCCACGTTTTCCCTAACCCCCCCCCACCCCCCCGACCCCGATAATAAGCCATTACGGCGTTCCCTGACACAAAAGCCCCAAATGTTACCCGTTTTATAACATCGTCGACGACCCGGAAGTGAAAACAAACCGGTAACCTGAATCGAACATTGTCCCCGCGCGCATCTCCGCAATCCCGACTATCAGTCGCTGAAGAACGCACGCGCGTCCAGCATCCGCATCCGCGAGGGATGGCGCAACATTCTGGAGCGGATACTTGCTATTAGAGGGTGGGAGGGAGGGAGGGTTCGGGGGGGGGGGGAGGGTTATATAGAGCGTCACCACGACAACATAACTATTGGCCATTATAATTAGGACGACCGCCACTCGAGTCTGGCGGCGAACAGATGTACCGGAAGTGAGGAGTACTTCCGGTTTGGTTACAAATCGCCGGGAGAGTTCTACAGGATGGCGAACAATAGCCGGTAGATGGCGTACCTGTCGGTCGGCGGGCCTGGTAATTAGAGGAGTTACTGTGGCGAACGTTGGCGTCCGGATCGGGTAGTGACGTTTGGGTGCTACAGCCCGGTGGGTGGTGGGGGTGTCTGGGCGGGCGATGACGTCGGGTTATGACGTAATAGACACAGACTGGCAGGAAATAATTACCGCAACCGTATAAGGTAACCTGGCTGATAGCGTAATCGGGTTAGTATCATTATTGTTGTCATGGTAACAGCGAAAATAGCAGAAGTTACAGTACATCGTGATAATTAACGTACGCAAACACGCACAGACTCACATACACGTACACATATAGTAATAATAATAATAATGTACGTTTAATCAAAGCCCTTTTACTAACATCAGCCATTAAAAGGTTGTGTATAATGATACACCATGTATGATGTATTTATTATCTAATAATAAATTTGATATTAGACATCAGGTGAGATGAACATATAATGGTCACGTGACCTAAGCTGGGACACTGGTACTTGTAATAGTATCTGAATGGATGAACGGAGTTGGGTTTTTTTTTGTTGGGGGGGGGAGTCTTTCTAATGGAGATCAGCTCACATAGATGATTAGGTGTTCAATCGTTGACAAATGTATATATGTTACAGTTAATCTGTATAATTAGATGATATATATATATATATATATATATATATATATATATCTTACAGTTAATTTGTATAAGCAGGCAATATGTATATAACCTGAAATATGCAGGTAATATAGTCTATTGCTAACTGAGATTTAATACAGATTACCTGAAAATGTCAGGTAATATACATATATATATATATATATATATATCCATATATATCCATAATCTCAGTTAGCAATAGACGTATATTACCTGAATATTTCAGGTTATATACATATTGCCTGATTATACAAATTAACTGTAACATATATAAGTGGTTAGCGAAATATTCGAAACGGATGCGCTGTCAAACCGACGCGCGCGCACACACGCACACACAATTTTACACACACACACACACACACACACAATATATATATATATATATATATATATATATATATACTACACATAAACTTATACCCTCACACATAAACACAATAAAGCCGTAAATATTATCTCAAACAAATACGGCCGCCAGGTGGCGGCTGTTACTGGACGAGAACAAAAGCACACCCTCGACCAGCAAATCGGAGATATAATTATCCTCAGAAACTCGCATAAACGACTATTAATTACTCTAATATAGGAACCAAAATGTCGGGTGTTAAAAAAGCCTCGGGTGACGGGAATTAACCGGATTGGTATTAATAGGCTATTACCGCTCGAACATATCGATACACGAATGCCCCACACCCCAGCCCACCCCCACACTCCATCCATCACAACTCGCCACCCCCCACCTTACTCACAAACCATCCAAAATCCGTACAGAAATAAAAAAAAATGAATTAACGCCATAATGTGCCGCTATGTGGCAGCACCTGCCAGTCTCCATTTCTAATCTACAGAACAGTAAAGGATACAATGTGTAACACGGAGCTGAGCTAACTCACGTCTGACTGATAATACTTCTATAAAATATGATAATAACTGCTATAAACTTTCTAAATCGGGCATGTCAGTCATCCATAGATAATACCGATTTGAAAATGGACATCATTATGTAAATTTATTCCATTATGTAAATTAATGCCAGTAATTATATGGATGGCGCCCACCGCGTATTGAGTTGATTATTGACGATTGATAAAATATCTCAACGGGAGACAAACAATAATACTTTGATATATATTGATAATCATATTCATTGAAATGATTACTAGATTGTAGTTTTGTTACAACTTAATGCACTGTATAACAAATGTTATAGGCAATGTTTATATATATATATATATATATATATATTCATTCACCTATCAAAATTTAGTGTTGCCTATATAAATCAATTATGCCACGAACCCATAATAATAGAAATGCTAAACGGTGTTTGTGCGTGTGCGTGTGTGCGCGCGTGCGGGTGTGTGTTTGTGCGTTAGCAGTGTGGGATAGGACTAGTGTAGAAAACCGTGAATACAACTTCAGGAAAATTAATCACGGCACTAATATGTATATATATATATATATATATATATATATATATATCGTGAATATATATATATATATATATATATATATATATATATATATATATATATATATATATTATCGAGAAGTGTTCTCATATTACTGTATTAATTAGCGATGCAGTAACAGATTATCAAAAGATGACAGTAATTTATTTACTGACGAGAGGAACGTACATCAATTTATTTATTTCTGTGAGTCAATCACGGGGGGGGGGGGGGTCCTCATCCTAATCTGAGATTATCACCTCAAAAATAAATTGACCTAAAATGAGGTTTTCCTTTTACGCTCACTGTCGTACATATGGTAAGCTAAATGGGACATTGACCTGAGGCAGTAAGGTGAAATAAAACAGATGAAACATCCCTTAGTGAGTGAGTGAGTGAGTGAGTGAGTGAGTGAGTGAGTGAGTGAGTGAGGTGAGTGAGTGAGTGAGTGAGTGAGTGAGTGAGTGAATGAGTGAGTGAGTGAGTGGTTTGTTTATTCCTGGTCATATCCGAGACATACGGCCGGGCAGGAGGGGGCGGCTCTGTGGCGACACATCGTGAAGAGCCAGCTATGACTGGGGTTCATACCCCGAAGTGAAGGTTTTCAGCGCACTGACGTAACCACTGTCCTGTTGAAACCTCCCGAAGAAAAACAACATCCCTCAATCACACGCCAATCGGAATTGGAACCCCCGACCTAGAAGACGTGGCCAAACGCGCTATCAACACGAACACGGAAACAGTTCTGCTCTAAATCTCTTAGAAAAGAAAACTGTGAAAACCGGTCACTCCCCTGCCTAATGTGGTCACTGACCGTCTACCCGTTATCCGTGTAAATGTGATAGTAATGACTCTTTTGACTTATGGCGCCATCTAGAGGTCGAGTTTTCATCACCGAGAAACGCATGTCTGTTATCGCTCACACTCATAACGGCACCATGGTGTGTGGGTGTGGGTGTGCGCTCGCGCGCGTGTGATTTGATGACTCCAGCCGAAGGCGATATTCAACTAGTCTTAGTTATACTTCAGCCATAAACCACCTTAAACAGATTTTTGTTTTATCAAACCTACATAAAACAAAAGGACATATTCACACACACACACACAAGAGAGAGAGAGAGTGAGAGAGAGACACACACACGACGCCAACTAAATGTCAGGGTAGCACAAAATCTGATAATACTGATAACAAAACACCCGCCCTATCTCCGTGCCCAAGACCCCTTCGAAACCCTAGCCCGAAAATTACCCTCCGTAATTATGATGATTGGGTAATAGCTCCCACACCTCGACCATCCCACACCACCCCCTCGCAATCCCCCCCCCCCCTCCCACATGACGACAAATATATTACTCGCATCAGAACTATAGATTTAATCTCGTCGTCATCTCTCGAAGGAAAATTTATCGGAGAAAACTGACTGACCAATTATTGGCACGTGACTTGTCATCGGGGGGGGGGGGGTATTTACGTCAGCCGTCTATCTGGAGTATAATAAATGATGTTGATTATGATAGAGGGGGGGGTGTAGGTTCTGTATGTTGGTGTTTGAACCATTACCTGGATGTAGAATCCATACTGACGACGGTATAATATATAATAACGATCCCGATATCGTCCGGATCGTTGTCCGAGCGACATATAAGTTAGCTGCCACCATTGGCAATCTGGATCTATAAACACTTAATGATGGTCGGTAGTAGTAGTGGTGACGGTAGTAGTGGTGATGGTAGTAGTGGTGATGGTTGTAGTGATGATGGTAGTAGTGGTGATGGTAGTAGTGGTGATGGTTGTAGTGATGATGGTAGTAGTGGTGATGGTAGTAGTGATGATGGTAGTAGTGGTGATGGTAGTAGTGGTGATGGTAGTAGTGGGGATGGTAGTAGTGATGATGGTAGTAGTGGTGATGGTAGTAGTGGTGATGGTAGTAGTGGGGATTGTAGTAGTGATGATGGTAGTAGTGGGGATGGTAGTAGTGGTGATGGTAGTAGTGATGATGGTAGTAGTGGGGATGGTAGTAGTGGTGATGGTAGTAGTGGTGATGGTAGTAGTGATGATGGTAGTAGTGGTGATGGTAGTAGTGGTGATGGTAGTAGTGGGGATGGTAGTAGTGATGATGGTAGTAGTGGGATGGTAGTAGTGATGATGGTAGTAGTGGTGATGGTAGTAGGGGGTAGTAGGGGGGTGTTGATGGTAGTAGTGGTGATGGTAGTAGTGGTGATGGTAGTAGTGGTGATGGTAGTAGTGGTGATGGTAGTAGTGGTGATGGTAGTAGTGATGATGGTAGAAGTGGTGATGGTAGTAGTGGTGATGGTAGTAGTGGTGATGGTAGTAGTGATGATGATGTGTAGTTGTAGTATGGTGTGGTTGTAGTGTGGTGTGGTATAGCTGTAGTATGGTATATCAGTAGTTGTCGTGTGTTAGTTGTGGTCCTGATGTTAACAGAGGTAACGAAGGACAAATAAAACCTTCTCAGATATTGATAAACAGCCTCAACGTACAGAACAGACAGCCAGACTCCACCCCCCCCCCCACCCCCCGTACCGCCACATCCCGGGGGAGTGGGGGAAATTTAAGGGGACTGGGAACTCTTAACAATAACACGATGACAGATAGATAGACGGGAAACGTGTCGACTAACTTTATAATTAATGGCTAATCTAGAGTAGTCTGGAGTTAGCTCTCTCTCTCTCTCTCTCTCTCTCTGTGTGTGTGTGTGTGTGTGTGTGTGTGTGTGTGTGTGTCAGGTTATAATTTGTATCTTAAATAAAAGGGTTGTTATATAAGGGGGGATCCCTTTATTTGTTCCTATGAAGGTTGTTATTGTGGGAAGGTGAAGGCTGTGGTTTTCTCAGTAAGTTCATTTATTCGTACTCTGTCTGTCTGTCTGCCTATCAGTGTCTGTCTGTCTGTCTGTCTGTCGGTTTATCAGTGTTTGTCTGTCTGTCTGTCTGCCTATCAATGTCTGTCTGTCTGCCTATCAGTGCGTCTGTCTGTCTGTCTATCAGTGTCGGCCTGTCTGTCTGTCTGCTTATCAGTGTCTGTCTGTCTGTCTGTCTGTCTGTTTGCTTATCAGTGTCTGTCTGTCTGTCTGCCTGCCTATCAGTGTCGGTCTGTCTGTTTGCTTATCAGTGTCTGTCTGTCTGTTTGCTTATCAGGGTCTGTCTGTCTGTTTGCTTATCAGTGTCTGTCTGTCTGTCTGCCTGCCTATTAGTGTCTGTCTATCTGTCTGTCTGCCTTTTAGTGTCTGTCTGTCTGCCTATCAGTGTCTGTCTGTCTGTCTGTCTGTCTGTCTGTCTGTCTGTGAGTCTCGGTAACCAACAACAGCGCGACCCTAATCAGATCAGCACATCCAGCAATATGCCACAACTTAACCTGCAGTCCGGGGTGGGAGCGAGGGGGGCGGATTTAAGAGTGGGGAGGGGCGAGTGACAGACGATTGGTTTGAGCTGTCCTAGCCGGCCAGCTCAAACATCAGCCGAATGATGTCCCGATAGGACACAACTCTGATCCGGTCCCGAGATTTGTTTATCACTCCGGGTGGCCTTATACCCTTCACCACACGATTACCTCACATCACTCCGCGTCTTCAATATCTCAACCTGCACCGGCGGCAACTAGCTGATTAATTGAAGATAACCCGACAATATATTGATTCGTGATCCAACAGACGGCGCTGTTGATAACAACGATGGCAACAACAACAACAACGGGAAGTGGTAACAACAACGACAACAACAACACCTATAACAGCCAGATCCACTCAAGCTAACAGCGCCTATGGGAACTACTTTCTTGTGCGCACGTATTTTATTTAACAAGAATGACCTATTTCAGCATTAAATAAGTGACCTCGTTTTATGGACAAAGACCTGACATTGGAAAGATATACATCATATTTCCACATCCGACTGACATCTGTAACTTTACGATCCGACCTAAAATGGCAGTTATTATTAATTATTATATCGTGATTGACTACTGTAGAGAGAGAGAGAGAGAGAGAGTCCTCTTGGAGAATACGTCATAAAAAAGTTCCCATCTTCCAGTAGGTGGCGTATCGAGATGTAAGTTTAGTTCGTCATAAAGCTGACGTCACAAGATTATTTATAAAGTAAAAATTATAACTTTATAAGATTTGTTAATTTTAAATATTTTATTGTCGGCGTATTAACCTAATGATATAATTACTAATAATAATAATAATAATAATAATAACACTACTACTATTACTACTATTACCTCTACTACTACTACATTTTCTTCGTCATCTTCCCCCATCATATCTTACTGCTACTACAACAACAACTACTACTATTACTACAACAACAACTACTACTATTACTACAACAACAACTACTATTATTACTACAACTACTACTATTACTACAACAACAACTACTACTATTACTACAACAACAACTACTACTATTACTACAACAACAACTACTACTATTACTACAACTACTACTATTACTACAACAACAACTACTACTATTACTACAACAACAACTACTACTATTACTACAACAACAACTACTACTATTACTACAACTACTACTACTATTACTACAACAACAACTACTACTATTACTACAACAACAACTACTACTATTATTACAACAACTACTACTATTACTACAACAACTACTACTATTACTACAACAACTACTACTATTACTACAACAACTACTACTATTACTACAACAACAACTACTACTATTACTACAACAACAACTACTACTATTACTACAACTACTACTACTATTACTACAACAACAACTACTACTATTACTACAACAACTACTACTATTACTACAACAACAACTACTACTATTACTACAACAACTACTACTACTATTACTACAACAACTACTACTATTACTACAACAACAACTACTACTATTACTACAACAACTACTACTATTACTACAACAACAACTACTACTACTATTATTACAACAACTACTACTATTACTACAACAACAACTACTACTATTACTACACCAACTACTACTATTACTACAACAACAAGTACTACTATTACTACAACAACTATTACTATTACTACAACAACAACTACTAGTATTACTACAACAACAACTACTACTACTATTATTACAACAACAACTACTACTATTACTACAACAACAACTACTACTACTATTATTACAACAACTACTACTACTAATATTACTACTACTATGTCATCATATGCTACAACTAATAATAATAATTTTAAAAAATGGACACAACGATTAAATGAACCAATTGTCATGTAACTGAACTCTTAAACCTGACTACACTATCAGTGGTGACTTAAACCGCACGCGCGCGCGCGCGCACACACACACACAGAGAGAGAGAGAGAGAGAGAGAGAAAGTCCGAATTAGTTTACCTGCGGATCAAACGGCGCTGCCTATTTCGTCGTCGGGATCCAGACGGGATGGGATGTCTGTCTGGCTACGGACGGCGCGGCGGCACTGGGGACGATCCAGGACTGGAACAATCCATCTTGCCGGACAATGACGAGCCAACTCGCGAGAGCCACTTACGTATTCCGGTCATGAAGCGAGCTACTCAATCCAGAGATCGGGCCGAGAATTTGCAAGTGAAATTCGCCGCCGAAAGACTCCGACGGACACTGAGCTACGGGGGACGAAACGGGTCGGAAAATATATATATCCATCTCCCACACAAAAGGTGGGTACGCTTTGTCGGAGGGCCGGTTCGGGATTAGGCGGGCGCGAAAAGGCCGCGTCACAATGGCCGCGTGCGAGCCAATGCGCTTAATGAATTTATCACCCGGGGGGCAATTCGGGGCGCCGTCCGGCGGGGGGGGGGTAACGGGCCCCAGGTATTGTCCACGCCGATGACGGAGACTAAAGAAATGTTGTCACAGACGAGTCGACATTGTGTGGCGAAAGTCGTCTTTTTGGATCGTCCATCCCCCCCCCCCCGGCCTCAATCTGTACCGTGGAACAATGGGATGAGAAGAGATCCGGTCCCATCATCCGAACAAACAACACTCTGGCCGCATCTCGGCAGATACATGGCCAGAAAATTGACCCAGGAATTGAATCAGGAAGATTAACACCTGGAACTGACAATAGATGGCGCGAACAATCTTCTCGGCACCACACACACACACCCCGCACACCTCCCCCCCCCCCCCACAACACCGCTCACTTGGCTTACGTCAGCCGCTAGCCGATTGGGGTGTTTTCGGCCCAAAGACGTTTCGACACCTGCAAATATGTGACGATGTTTTGTCGGATGTGGCGATGATGCATGGATTAAGAATAGTAACGCTTCTTCTCGGTAACGTTTGTC
Source organism: Paralvinella palmiformis (assembly GCA_025642065.1). NCBI lineage: Eukaryota > Metazoa > Annelida > Polychaeta > Terebellida > Alvinellidae > Paralvinella > Paralvinella palmiformis. The sequence goes on from JAODUP010000365.1 coordinate 321,177, forward strand.
TACGCGCGCTCGTGCGTGTGTACGTGCGCACGCGCGTGTGTGTGTGTAAGGAGGAGGGGGTTGTCTATCAGTGCCTGAAAGGCACTGTCAGAAGCGGCAACAAAACGTCGTCATATAATTTGAATGATTCATCAGGGTATACACAAACGCACACACCCACGCGCACACCCACACACGGCTAGCAATAGCTTTAATTGACCAACCCCTACTAGCCAGTACCTTATATCAAACGGTGTTTCCCCTTGAAATTTACATTTCTATAAAGCAATGCATAATTTGATGTTATCTGCCCATATATATATATATATATATATATATATATATATATATATAATCCTGTTAGCCATTTATGTCAAATATCATGACAATATAAACATTCACAGTTACACCAACAATCATCATAAACCATCATAAATCATCATCAACCATCATAAACCACCATAAATCATCATCAACCATCATCATCAACTACATACTGTTATTATTATCGTAAAATTCAAACGCCGAGATCTGATGCCGGTAAAGAGACACACAGTGAGATATATCCAAAAACCCACGGGTTCGATTCTTGGTCGAGAAAAAAACACAATTCAGGGCCAAACTTCGCAGCCGAAAACAATCTGGATATCGAACTCACACACGTGATCCACTCAATCATCAATCATCATCAATCATTATCACCAACAGCGTCTACCAGCACCGAACTGGACGCCGGACGTCAACGGGTAAACGGCGCGCTAACAACGACGAACGTCGTCACTAATTACCACAACGAACAAACCGTTTACACAAACGGCACGGCGTTAAGCAGACGACCGTCTAAGTAGACGGCCTAAGAAGACCTGTGCCGTCTAAAGACGTTACATACACAGTGTCTAGTTATACTTATGATGGCTAAAAGTGGTCAATCAATCTCAACAATCAGGCAGACGAAGATTAAAAGAAAACATCATTATTGGGCGATCAATACTAAGGGTGGGGGAGGGTCGGAGGGGGGAGGAAACTGATTAAAATCCAACTAAATTACGTCCAATGTTGATCCGGCTGGTGGGTGGGTGTGAGTTGGGTGTTGGTTGATGGTCGAGAAAACATGCCACTGCCAGCGATGGGTGATTTAAGGATTTAGTCGCGAATCAACATTGACGAACAACGAGTGGGACGAAATTCGCGAGCCATACGAATTGACCCGGGTACGTGCTTACGGTGGCCGAGAAGAGCGCTTAGTAAGGCCGGGCGACGCTAATTACTGCCGGCTCTACGTCATCGTGGTGGAAATTAGATAATCCTCGACCTGATTGCCAGAGCACACAAAATAGGATGGCTGTGTTGATACGGCAATCGGTGACCTGCATACACGCGCGCGCGCACACACACACACGCAGAGATATACCCGCGCGCGCACACGCACAGAGAGAGAGAGGGAGGGAGAGACATATACAAAGATATATATATATATATATATATATATATATACGCACACACACATAGAGAGAGAGAGAGAGAGAGAGAGAGAAACACACAAAGAGAGAAATACACACACACACACACATGTATAGTTGTATCTAGATTTATGGAGGTAGGTCTCAAAGGATGTTTAGATATGTTGATGCTCTATGCCTGTTGCCTCTCTATTTGTATCCTAAAACACACACACATACACACACACACACACACAGAGAGGGAGAGAGAGAGAGAGAGAAAATAACATCTACACATCAAAATATAAATAGCAAAATTAGCATTATATTCAACAGAGGTGGTCCTTAAAACACCGCTTATCAGAAAATCAGTGAAGGTAGTTTTATTAACCTTTGGCCTTTTTTTTCTTTACTAAAAACCAGGTGGTAGTGGGAGCTGGTTCTATTGGTTGCTTATTCAGGACTGATGTGCAAAGATTGGAAGATAATTATAGAAGAAATGATATTAGATTATGGCGTTAATATAATTAATACACTACATATACCAATGTTTATATGTATACCTAATGAGAGGGGGGGGGCCTTTGGGGGACGTTTGAATGAATCAACTATATCGTGATTATTTTCATATATAATCTATAATAAGGTATTTTTCAATTATAAATATTCTGTCGCGATACACTTCAGACATATTTATTTACTTAGTGCTATAGTTCTCTCTCCTTCCGCCATTTTTAATCTATAAGTCTGAATTATGATTTAAAACGAGGGGGGTGGAGGGGTAAGACGTCAAAACATAACAACACAAGAGTTCTGAAGCAAAGTGACGGAGCATTGTGAAAATGATGATTAAATTATATTGAAACATCGAATGATCCAGATTATAGGAAACATCCGGCAAATCCGTGGATCCATAGAAGATCATGATTGGAATTTACGGCCACTTTTGTACACACGGTAGGCTAAATGGGCCGAGCGACCTCCAAATATAATGAGGCGAAGTCAAAGATGAAACAACCTCCAGATATGCCCACGCCGAGATTCGAACACGGGTGGTAGTGATCTGTGGTCCAACACGCTACCGCTGGACCACGGAGGCGCCCCCGTGTGTATGTGTGTGTGTAGAGTTCAGTATTACATACCCGAGCTATGATGATGTTAGGCAGGACGCTGGCCTGTAGAGCCCAGAGTAGAGTCCTCGAGGTGAATGGCGACATCAGATAAGACAAGACGACAGCGAATACAGACATATAGACGACGCTGAACGCTCTACGATCCGTGTAATACATGACGAGGAACGCCGTGATCAGTGTCTGGATCAGTAGAAACACTGCCTCTCCATAGGAACTGGAAGATACGGATCACTATCTGTATGTGACCTAATTAGCACCAACATATCCATATTAAAATTTATATTTTCGATCGATATACTATAATGAATGCCCTTCAAAATTACCAATCAACAGCAAAATATTGTTCAAAATCGATTGAAAAGCAATCATGTACACGATTACATTGCGAGGTAGATTGTTCAAAACGGAGTATTTAACATGGCCCATTAATGATAAATTATTACTAAATGCTACGTTATGTGTTAAAAATACATTCCAACATTTGATTACGATGTATGACATTGTTGTTATAATTCAATAAGTTGTATAAGAAATCTGTGCGGTTTAAAACGAATTTGCGCGGATTAAATGTTCCGAGCCCAATGTTTAGATATCACTCCGCATCGCACCCGACCACAACAAGAAAATACCGGAACCGTGTCGCGAGCGATCTTCCACCACCGCACCCAGTCCCACCACATCGCCCCCCCGCTCCACCCCCCACCCCCCGTCTGGCAGGTGTCCCGTGTGTCTTAGTCAGGTACCAAACGTGTCAAAACCACTCCTCTCTCTCTCTCTCTCTCCCTCTTCTCCTCTCTCACTCACCCTCTCGTCACACGACACCCGTTGCCCAATCTAGATAATGGCTCGGTAACGCCGAAGTACCAGGAGAGCATCATAACTCCGCTCCACACGATGACAACATCCATTAATCAGTGTAACAACAATGTCTAACATTACCTAAATCATAATTTTAACGCGGACAAAGAGAAAACAATCCCAGATTTACACATGACGCACGCCAAAAATCCAGCACATTACACGCTCTCCGGGCGACACAATGAAGCTTTCTTATTAGCTCGTTATACTGTACCGAGGCATTCTGTTACCTTTGTCCGGCTCCAGGACACCTAGCCGGCCTTAGCTCGCTCCCCCCCCCCACCCCCGCGCGCGTTGTCATCTCTTAAAGGACTCTCCGGAATAAAAATCTAACTTGATTAACACGGTTTTAAACAGAGGCAAGGTATACCTTATTACTGTCGCATTACAACCCGAGCGACGTAGAGTGACGGCGAATCAGCAATTTAGCCTCACGTTCGAGTTTTACAATCACGTCGAAGATTCATCTTCTACTAAACTGATTTGTCGATTGTTCTCGAATGGAGCCATTTATAACAGTTTGGTCCATTTGAGAATTAAACAAAATTGTATTATATTTTATTTCTCTATATAATAAACACACCTTATGTTCAAATTATAATGGCCGATGGAGGGGTCATTTTCTATGATACAAAAAAACGAAGGATGTTTTCAAACATAATTTCACAGAACCTGCCCTTATAATATAGTAACAAGAATTTTATAACAGAACTTATCTGGAGAGATAGTCTCTTATAAGATTTTTACAGACATATTATTTGGGGTATTATTATATTACATATTATTTGTACAGCGCCTTTGAATGACTCCTGCTAGTAAGGCCGCTTTATTAAATATACATTATTATTATTATTATCTAACTTTTTTAAAGAAACATTTTCCTCATTCCAGTATTTGTTATTATTTCATTATTGGGTTGATAACAATAATGAAATAACAAAAATATTTTGATTTATATTTTTTTTAAGTGGATTATGTTAAAGGTTTGTATTTGATTTTTTTTTTCTCACAAGTCTATCAATAATTAAAGGTGTCAGAAATATATTAACTAAAATGAAGAATATAAACAATGATGTACAATGAGAGATACAGTAGAGATCAGATAATTAAAAACATCATTTGTGTACCCTTAAGTCATCACATGAATATATGGATCTGGATATACGGATCTATTGGTAGTTCGTCATATTAGTACAAACTTATCAAGAGACGAGTCTTCATCATCCGTCTTCCAGCATCAGAAATATGAGTAACTACGGTGAACACACACACACACACACACACACACACCTTTAATTCACCCAACAGACAATCACTAGTTGTCTGATAGCAAGCTAAATGGGAAAATACTCAGATGATGATGATTGATGTTTTATGGCCACTTTTGTGGACATGGTAGGCTAAATGGGCCGATGAAACAACCTTCAGATATGCCCACACCGAGATTCGAACACGGGTGATAGTGATCTGTAGCCCAACACGCTATCGCTAGACCACGGAGGTGACCCGGAAAATACACAGAGTTGGAACGATTCTATCTTGTATACTTTGATGAGAAGTGAGAAAGTGTAGAAATGCCAACATCTCATTTGGAGAAACAACATTAAATAACTTAGTGAATGAAGGTGATCTGTAGGGAAGTGTCATAGTCCATAAAAATACTAGTCATCAATTATGACAATCTAGGTGTGGTATTAATATTAATTTGTTAAAACTACTAAATTGTTGTTTATTCATGATTAAATAAAACTATTTTTGTGTGTGTAAATATAGCTTACTAAATATGTTAACTTCTCTCAGAGAGAGCTAAAATTACATCCAGCCATTAAATAATAAATCAATATTATTATTACTCTATCAGTCAATGACCTTTTAGTTGTTGTTTTTTTCAATCTCAATTGTTGTACATTTTTAGAATAATATTGCGATTATTTATTTATTTGATACAAACGATAACGTAGCCGATAAAAGTTTACTAGACAAAATTGAGCCAATTTTGCATTCACTAGATGGCGCCAGTTCCCAGCCGGCGGAGAATAAACCATTCGCCAGGTGTCACTGTTGCAGCCAACGCTGTAAGAACCACTCACTAGATGGCACTGCCCTTAACACCAGTTGCCGCTTGCTAATAAACCAGTTATAAACCAAGCCAAATGTGTAATTGTCGTCGCCTAAACGTATAAAAACAAACTGGAAACCAACCTGAATGGAAAGCCTTGACTGTAACTATAAGCCATAGTAGCTGCTATTGCTGTAAGTTCTAGAGTTGTACTAAACATATTGATTCCTTCACCACTTTTGGCTTTTAAAATCTTCATTATCTGTGGAACTTTGACTGAAAGAAACCAAATAAAATAACGGAATCATTATTATAGTTGACATGGATTTGATTAAATAAATCTAAATATTTTTATTATTGAATCGTATAAGAGATCCTCATGGAAAAGGAAAATTATTACATTACTAGAATGATCGAATTAACAAATAAATAATAATATTTACAAACCCTTTTTGAATAATTTATGTAAATTGCAGGACCAATGTTGCCATATATACATTTTACTGGTATTAATGAAAAGTATACCATTTAACATTTTAATGAATGATAGAAAGATTGAAAACAAATTCAACCAACTTAGTTGTCAGTTACGACACATATATCAAAGATTCCATAGCAACAGCCACAACAATAATAGCCAATTATTTTCAGTGTTGATTCAAACTAACTAGATGTTGTTTGGTCGTATAACAACAGAACAAGTGAGACTAACCCAGTATAGAGCCAACGATGATTCCATATCCTAGAACTTTGCTAAGGACAACCTTCAGACACACGACTGAAATATAGAAAGAGCTGTGTATGATAACCATATTATATCACTCATAGTACATATGTACTCAACATCATTATATTTTTAATACCTTCATAGTGGTTTCAACAAAAGATAGATAGAAATGCCATATCTATTAAATGTTCATCCAGTAGATATACATGATGTAGAGACCAAAAATAATGGGGAAAAAATGGAAATATTTTCAAATGTGACATTTTGTGCACACGGTAGGCTAAATGGGCCGAGTGACCTTCAACGGTAATGGGGTGAAGTGAAAGATGAAACACCCTTCTGATATAGCCTAGCCAGTATTTGAACCCAGGTGCTATAGATCTGTGGCTAACTGCGCTATCAGTTAGGCCATGGAGGCCATGATAAAGTACACAGTGAAGCTATGCGCTGCTTTAATCAAACTTCGGGGGAAAAGAAATCCAGGAAACACCAAAAGAATTATACGTTGTGTTTAAAATACTCGATGATTGATGACATCTTTTTTCCATTTAATCTCTTGATGCTCCCATGTCAGCCATTATCAGCTTAACTGATGGTGAAATAAATACAACTTATCACCATTATCTAAGAACTTATTTCACTAACATTGTAAACTGATAGATCGGTATGGATGATACTTTTTGTATATATATGTATATGCACAGTGCATTGCAGATGTGAATATTCCGGTAGCTGTCTTGACCACCACAAACACGAAAAGAACACAAAATCAGGCCAAGGGTTATCACAACTAAATTAATTTGACGGCAACAACATTAAACATGGCCACCATTTACAAAAAAAACTAATATAAATATTACAATATGTCACGCAGTTGGAAAGATTGTTCTTATTTTGTTCAGATTTCTTTAATTATATCAGATGTAAAATATGATGCCAATGTATTGATTATTGTATTTAAATTAACATTGGAATTAAATGAATTTCTTATTATATTATATTGTTCTTGGAACTTCATAAATAATGTCAGTTTGTGTTTTTTTAATATTTAATTCAGTGAGTATTTAAATGTTTTAAATTTCTTTTTTTCTAATTTCTTTCAACGCACTATGATTCCTATGTAACATAATAACCCTGGATCCGTGTTACTGACTCCTCAAATTGGCATAAAAGCACTAACATTCAAAATAAAGCGTTGCACTTGTTGTCTTGGCAACACAAAACAACACATGATTTATTACGCATATAATTATCTGAGCCGGATCTAAATGGACAATAGTTTATACAGCGACGGCAGCAAACAGACACCAACAAATATTACCAACAAAATATCTATTACAGATAACATTCTCTTTGAAGCAACACATATTTTATTTCTTAATGAGCACACGGACAGCATTTCAGCTAAAAGATCTCGGATTTGGTATGAGAAGACTAACAAGAGTTTACCAAAACCTTTCACAACATCAATGGGACTCGAACCTGGGGATATTCAAAAACGTGTTTGCCCGCTCTGTGAAATTAGTTACTGAGTATTCCCAACTTGTGTACGTCGATGTTTGAACATCTTTACCGATTTACAATGTATTGTTCAAAATATGAATGGCACAGAGGTCATAATAGTGCTTCACTCACTCAAATGATTCCTTTGTTAACCTCAACAGTCCTCAAACCTAGGTCATATAGATAAATAGTTGCTTCATACAGAAATGAGATGGTCATCTGAAATTTTAATAGACCGATTCAATCACCCCTGGCGCCACTATGTGGCTGAATTTCACACTACGGTCTCGGGTTAGAAGTCCAAGAATCACTGTGTTACATATCGATTTACATAAATATCTTACTGAAAAGTTGTATTTAGTCTATTTACCAGCTATATTTGAATTTTATTTATAGTCCATTAAGGGATCTCCAGATCATAATTTTACATTTAATAGGAATGGCATAGACCTCAGTTTAGTGGCATGTATCTATTGGATGAGGTCTATTTCCATGGCTGATCATGGTCCGGCATGGCGAGTTCAGACTTAATTTTTGCTATCTGACATGATGATGTGAATGGATAAAATCAGTGATCACATAGATTATAATTAAATGGGTGATTCCTATTACTGTAACATCGTTATTTATGCATGATATCTTGTATTGAAAGTGAACTGTTTTATTTTCTGAATCAGCCATTTGTGCAATGTTTATGTAAATGTCAAGGGTGGTAATACTCTAATGTAATAAAAAAAAATATTTAATAACATACAGGTGATACATATATGATTGGTTCCCAGGTACAAATAAACATAATATTTCTAAAACTCTACATTAAATATTTAAAAAAACTTCATTAAAATCAATTTACATTCAGCTAAAAGTTTAATTTTAAAATCATTTATTTAATCCATTCAAACACATGCTTAAAAAATCCCCTACAAGTCAACATGAATAATGAAGACTTAGTTGTGTCATTTATCTGGAAAGGTTATATCTTGATAAATATTGGGTCAAATCCTTTGGAAAGATGCAATCGTTCAGCAGAAATAGTATTCTCAGTCTCCGTGTAACATGAAATAATTTGATGAAAGATTTCCAGTATTTATCGTTAGTGAAAAATTGCCATCCCCTATTAACAGTAGGAGCCATAGCTGTTTTAATCCGAGACCGAAGTTGGTAACTGATGCAACGCATTTCCCCTGGATCGGTCTATTGGGGAAGATTTAATTATTTAAAAATTAACTGTATGACATAAAATATAGTCTATATACTGGCTGACTTCCATACAGATTTACATAATCCAATCTTGTCATGTGAATGGCTTTTAAATATTGAAAACAATGTTCGGAACAGTTCCCCAGACCAAATATATATACAACTTTTGTGATAATTGTCGCTTACATAACAGCACAAAAACACAATATTATATATTCATATGTGATCAACAATATCATTGTTCTGGGAAAATATCAAATAAACGTCTCACTTCAAACAACCCACAAAAAACAGGATGAAATATGACAGTCCATAATATATACTTAGGCTAAACAACAACTGTAAATTATGATTGGTTAATTTATCACAATTATAGTATATTTAAAGTATAAATGAATTATTTGAAAACATCAACAACTAGATATTAATGGAAAGACAATTAACTTATTTATTATATTATGAAATGGTCCAACATGTTCGTGTTTTAACTCCACTAATTGTTCATTGAAGTGTATGTAATTTACATATCAACTACATATTAATGAGCCAAGTTTTGTTAATTTGACATCTGTCAATCAATGTCTTTATCCAGTCTTTTAGTTCATTGAACATATCATATTGTCATCTATTATTACTGATATCAATCATTATTATCTATCTTTGCTTCATACCTCGACTATGATATTGCCTAAGTCCTCCACTAGGTGCGCCACTGAGCTCGATTATTATTATTATTAAATATACACAATCATTCAGTTATCAGCTTTTAGCTAATATACATTTAATGAGTTTAAGTAATGCATTGTTCTGATCTTATCCAAAATGGTGTTGTATATATCATAATTATACCTGACCAGGAAAATTGACGTAATTATCAAAAACAAAATCTTTAATTTCTGATAAAAATTGAACAGAAATCTGTTTTCTTGGTTTCCATTTAAAATTTATCTTAATTATTCTTTGATCATTTGAATTTTTAATTGTTAAAGCATATTCTAACTTTTACTGTATACCGAAGACCGGATTTAAATCTAAAATACAATTTCTGTTTAATACATTCCATTATCAAGCCTAGTCAACGAGCAATTGTGTATTAATGACATTAACTTGGACTGATCCGAGTTTCAGATATATCTGTATTTGAAAGTATTTTCCAGCATCTGAGCAATGAAAGAATTCTATTTAAATGGTTCTCCCAAACTAAATAATTTCCTACCAACATCATGATTTGTTCCTGAAAAGAGCTCGATAATTGTACTGAATATACAATATCGTGTAGCAACTGTCTTCTCTGTGATCACAGTGAAGTGTAATCTGTGTTTTTTTCTTTTCTTATGGCTTTTCCATACAAATTACCATGAAGCTATCGTATTCTCAGAGATCATTGTTTGTGTATACCAGGATCCTCTGCCCCAATGAGAGACATCTTTGGCATAGCTGAGTAGATCTTTTACCCTAAATAATTGTCATCTAACTCATGAAAACTCTGAAGATCTTTGGTTCAACATAACAAACAGGACTGATAAATTGATGTTACAACATATAATGATATTATATTATGTCATCTGACAATAGTCCTAAAATGTTTGTGCATCACAATAAATAAAGCAACATCCATATTTGAAATGCTTTTAGAAACATTTTTATTTAAATATAATTACTTATGAAACTTTTTGTATGTCTATTTGATCAAATGAAAAATATTTCTATTCAAACCCATTATAACATATTTAATACCATGTTAGCAGTGCTTGAAAAAAGTGAGACATCATATTTTTCATAGGGACATTTATTTATAAATACATTATCCAATAACTAAAAGAATCCAACATGCACAGCAAGTCACACACACAATTATTAATATATACACACTATATAAAATGATTGTGTAATTGTGTACCACTAATGCAAATGCTTGTGTAATTGTGTTCTACCAATGCAAATGCTTATAATTTTTTATAAGTTTATTAATAACAAAATCTCTCCTTGTTAACTTCAATGAACCTGAAAATATTAGTACAATGTTGATATATATCACTGTGGCCAGTGACATACATTCACAATGATACATTTCTTTATACAAAAGTTCACCTCACTGGCTGCCATCAATCTATGATATATATATATATATATATAATAAGTATAAACACAGTACTAACATTTGAAAAAATGGTATATTTATTTGTTTTACACAGTTTTTAGTATATCCTTCCCCTTCCTGAATGCTATGAGGGCCTCATCATAGCTGAAGTCCAGCCAGTGAGGGACCTCCTATTTGATTATTGCTATGGTGTTCAGTCTCTGATTGGACAGTCTGTTACAGAGATAGGTTTTCAATTTGTTCTATGCTGAAAACCCCCTCTCTACATCTGCAGTGTGGACTGGAAACACCACTGCCATTGATGCCAGGATCAACAAGTTTGGAAACACATCCCTGTGGTGGGTGTTGATGATGTTCCACAAAACTGCAAGTGACTCTGTAGGGTAGTACGTGTTGGGACCTGACCATAATCTTCAGCATAGCCCACGCCTGGTGAGTCTCGGATGCTTCAATATATGGTTCATCCCCCTGTCCATACCTTTGACTCAACACGACAATTTCATCATTACCAAGTTTGCCAACATCTTCCTCTGACATACCATTCAGTCAACGTAGGCCCAATACAGATAATGCCTGGAGGGTATCAACAGCAGACTCTGGGTAACGCTTCTCTATTTACACAAGAATGTTGGCAAACTAGGAAGTCCCGATATCCTTTCTGTGACACAAATGGCCTGATTTTTGTATGATCGATAATTACAAGAAGACTAAGTGGCTAATCATAAAATATAAATAAACCAATAGAAAACACTATAATCTTTGTAGTTTATTAAATTGAATAAAACAAAACTGAGAATTGTTTGTGAAAGATTATCCTGGTACCCTGAAATATTCCAAGTGTAACATTTTGTCAATGATCTACTTGAACAGGTCTTGGGAAGTATTTTTTGGTGTGAGCAATACCAATGACAATTAAGAAGGGTGACATGTGGCTTCTCATTTAATTTAAGAATACATAATTACAATGGAAAGGGTTATCTAATTGCAATCACTTGAATCTTGTGTGCCAGTTTTTTTCTATATGACACTTTTATTCAGTTGCTCCTTCATATTCATAATACTATTGCAAATCCGTTAATAATATGATACCTACACCTTGCTGATGACAGATGGTAATTCCGGCATATACCGTGGGGACAATGTTGTGATCAGACAAGAGGCATTTGACTGTTAGATCGAGAGACACGTTTCCTCAAGCTGTAATCAAAGCTTGTCATGGAAGGAAAACTCCAACAATATCAGCACAAGGCAACAACGGTTTAGTATTTAAACTCTGGGATGAATACATCACTAGAAATCAGGGTTGGGTTTTTTTACTGTAAAAAAACTATTTTACAAACTGTTAATAACTGTAAAAAATCTCGTTCATTACAGCTATAAGCCAATTCTACTAGTCTTAATGGATGTTTATGTGATAGTGTCTTTCACATACATTAATTTTTATTAACACACTACTCAATATTTGACACATCAATTAGTACATCAATACTAGGAATATAACAAACTAATGACATCTATCGTTCTTCTGCACACAAAGTGAATATTGTCTATTTGAATAGTTAATAGTCTAATTCAAAACTACCTCTGAGAATCCTATAGCAGAATGCCAGCTTAAAAGTTTTACTGTTGTTTGGAAGATTGTGCACTTAATGTAATTATTTAGAAAGTTGGAAAATATTTGTTCAATTGATGCTGATGAAACTGAATCCCTTGAACATTTTGTGTAGTGGATTTGCATTGTGGTAGCATTATTAGCTTGCTGATGATTACACTTTGCATATCTGTTATTTCCAGCAGCTACATGTAAAAAACTAAAGGCTGGATATCAAATAATAATCACAGTATTAGTTCAATCTTTTCTAAAATTTAAGCCAAAACATGCAGGTATGTATCAATGTGATATAACACTATGATCATGAGAAAGTGTAACACTGCTTCAAATTAAGTGACATTTTAATACTATGATATGTCACCTGAGTAATGAAGTCACATCTTAAAAAATATATGGAATTTTGTATAGAGGTTTATTCTGAGACTAGTAGATTATCTACTGTATATACAAGTAGTAATTACCCACATGTCAGATATAGTTAGGTAGTACTAGTAGTCAGTGGGGTCCAACTAGACTGGATATTGGGTTATCATAATGTGGGTTAGTCTGTTAACTCAATTGCTGTATAAGATATTGTATGTATAACAGTCATGTTGTAGTAGATGTTGTTATCATTGTACTATTTTATAGCTGTGTAAACAACCTGCCAACCCTGCTAGAAACTGCAACACATCGAAGCTTCTTAAGACGTGGGAAAATATACGCCCCTTGTTGTCGAGGCAATATCCAGCACACTGAGACTGAGTGCCATATTGTCGGAGTTACAAATGAATATAATACTGAGAGTTCATAGTAAAATATTAATAAAACACCTAAATACAATTTAGGATCAAAATGGGGTATGAGCTGTCTCAGACAGGGGTACAGGTTGTCTTGTCTGAGGTACGGGTAGTGTTGGGTATGAGTTGTCTAAAAGTCTTCCAGTGTTCTTCCCTCTCCACAATTTAGTTGATGTTTGAGACTGCCACTACACTACAGTGTATAATTTGTATATGTCAAGTGCTTGTCTAATTGAGAATTAAAACAGTGTACTGATTGGGGCTGAAACGACATTTTCTGGTAGGGAGCTCCAATCACTCACAACTTGCAACAGTGTTATTGCCACTCTGTGCTTGGCCAGCTTTGGACATCATTCCCTCCATGGTCCAACTGGTAGCTTGTTGGATCAGAGATCACAACCACCTGAGTTCGAATCTCGCTGTAGGCATATCTGAAGGGTGTTTCATCTTTGCCTTTGCTTCATTGCCTTTGTTTCATTACCATCGCTCGGCCCATTTAGCCTACCATGTACACAAAAGTGACCCCTGTAAAACATCAATCATTATCATCTTCTGGGGTTTATGTCTCTTGGCAAATGCCCTTTTGGCGCTACGTCATGGGTCTAACCATCCTGAGGCTAAACAGTTCAACTTGTGAATGATTATGCTGAGATCTAGTCAATATTAAGATACTTACTGCTGTACTAAAACAGTGTTTGAGCCAGGACACGATTTTGCAATATTTTCGCATTTTAATATAAAAAGGTGACACCAGCAATATTTGATTTATTTTATTGTTTTGGTTGTTCGTGATCTAACAGGACATAAACATTAATTTTAATTGGCACGTCAAAGAAGGTTTGCCGTCAAACCTCCTCTCACTCTACAAAGGATTTTTGGGGTAGGTAAAAGGGAGTTCCCAGAAGCACCTGGACTCATACATGCATCATATTTCCTACCAGCTCAAGGAAAGATGTTTTCTGCCATCCTTGACACACAACACTATAGGATTCAACCCAATAAGAGCCAGAGTCTAATAATATTATCACATTGCTGCCTACTAACCCATTATTATTCAATAAATAACAATTAATTTTCACCAAACTGTTATTTGAATCTCACAAACACACCAGTCTTTATGTAATAATACTTGATAGTCATGCGCTGTTATCTACCAGTACCTCGAGATGTATTGTGAAACCTTGCTCGCCATTTGCTGTGAAACAATTAATTAATAAGGCTTGCCAGTTACAATCAGGAGTGTTTGGTGTGACAAGTTTGTTTATTACTGTAGTTGTAATGAAAAGTACCAAGATCCAGACCTCGGCCTTAGCTAAGCAGTCTCTCTTTCAAAACTCTGAACTCATGTAGTCTCAAATCTACTTTATTCCTATAAATTCTACTCACTCTACTTGAAACTGTACAAAAAATGTCCAATCCCAACTCTTCTAAATCTACAAAGATCAAGATATATATATAGGAAATTGACAACTCAGCACCATCAGCGTTGTTGTCTGGCAGACCCCACATGGTCACATAGTCCAATCACCGATGACTTGGCTGAGTTAAGAACAACCCATTACAAAAATTCCTCCCACACATCTAAACCGGTATTTAAAGGGGAATACTCCATTCAGCACAATCAGCGTGTTGTCCAGTGGCGACCCACATATCCCTTGATACAATCTCCGCTGACGACCAACTTCTCTCACACATCAATCAACCAGAGAACTATGATTCCACACCTGTGTGACCCCACAATTGGTCGACCACAAACTGTTAATCAGCAAAAAAAACAGGCTATCACTAACTCTTCCTAAAATCAATCAGTTCGACAATGAGCCATGAATCCTTTGAATCTAATAGGTACCTACCTTTCCAGTAGAGGTGCCACTGTCAATCAAGCTTTTTGAATGTAGCCATTTTGTGGGGCCAAGTTTTTCTGAGGCCCAACAAAGAAATCTGATTTAAAAGCTGCACATGTGCCTTAAGATGCAATTCTCTTCCAGTGTTGCGCAACTCATGAAGTTGAGCAAGTTTAAATAATCGTCTCATATTTTCTTTGTTAAATGGCAGAATTTGGACTATTCTTAACCCTTTCTACAACTAATTTTTAAATTGAATATATAAGAAATAACTGTTTGTTGGTTATGCTGAATAGAAAGACCACCCAAAGAAACCCATATGAGCCAATTTTCAGTCCTATAGAACTTTGGGTTTTCAGATAATGAGATATATTTAATATTACCTTTAATTATTTGTAATTAGATCATTTCATTCTTGACTTCTTCAATGACTTTCTTAAGACAAAAGAGGCTGCAAGTGGAAAAACTAAAAATCCGAAATGACATCTAAGAGTTTGATTTTTTAGGTAGGTACCTAAATCTAAGAATTTTGAGTTCAACATCGACGTCAGGTATCCTCATCTGAACTTCTCCTCGTATAAGTGGGGGGAGTCAATTTAGTTTTAGTCACAACTTATATAGATATCACAATAGAAATAAGAGGTTACACTTTCGTGTATAAATAGACATTCATTATCATAGATCTAGATCATGAAGAAAAACAAAATTAAATCCCACTAAAAGCTTCTGAGCGATAATACAAAACCGTTGTAAACAAGACATAAACAACAATGTATCATTTACAAAAATTAGCATTAATCATTTTGCATGAATTATTTATAAAAAGTTACCGTTAAAAAAGTTGAACTTGGTGAAGAATTCATCAAAACAAGGTTGTGGTACAATTAACTGCACGGCATTTGCCAACACACCATCCGCAGTCGTCGCCATGTTTGTGTATAGAGAGTCAAAATAGAGCACGAATCGGTATTTGAAGAGGGCCGGTTTTAGGCAATTTATAGATCATACGAGGTATTTTTAGTTGTAAGAAAAGGGAATGGCAAAGTGCCTTGCATCCTGAGTTCAATAATTACCAAAAAAATATTATTGACAATTACGATATTTTGTTAAGCTCCTAATATTCACATTTTATTAATTTTATAATTGTATAGATATATTTTTATTTCCAAATTCCACAAGTGGTACATCATACAATAACTTAATTCTATAAAATACATTAACTGTTATCTTACTTAATAATTAAGTAAAATAACATGTGAAATTTGTATGTTTAATGGACAATATTTTTCCTTGAAAATTATACCATCCATAAAATGACACCTGATAGATATTTCAATATGAAGATAAAATATGAAGCTACGGCCATAAATATATATAAAGATACATACTTAGCTATAGGTATCTATCATGCCGTGTCGGTATGGTGACTAGAATATACTCTCTATCGAGGATAAACACTAGCTTTATTAATTCAGGGAAGTTGCATCCCTAAAATCAATAAAAAATTGTTTATTGCAAGATTTCCACCACCCCCTCAATTTTATTGCTATAGTATGGATATAATTGTATAATATCTGCCTGTGTATTTTACAGTAGTAATTTTATTTACTGTGCAATATTTATTTTCATATTTGTATTATAGCCAGATCCCATATTATAGTGAATTAACACTGCAAGTGACAGGTGTTCTATTTCAGTATTTAAATATTAATTATTAATATTTAATTTATTATTTATCCAGATAATCTTTTACCAAACAAACATTGTGTAGCCTCCTTTTCAACATTGTACTAAAGATAGTTTCGTCTTCATTATCTATCTTTGGCTAATTAATTATTATCATATCAACTATAATTAGTTTAGCTTATCGTAAATATTGATAACGACTGGGTGTCATCATAACAAAAAGATCTATAAATATATAATGAAGTCAGGGATATTCAACAATATTTACATGCAAAAAATGATGCGATTTAACAGACCATACATCACACCGATATAGTCGATCGTATATCGGAAGTTCTGAATTTTTATTTCTACCAAACAAATTGTTCCCAAAATTAAAATTTTCTAAATTCTTTAATGTCAACAAAAATTAATAGATCTAAATGGGAAATTCACAAACGATTCATTCGGACAGGCATTCTTATTAGCTCGTTATATACTGTAACGAAGCATTCTGTTACCTTTGCCCACCTTCATGATATCGATTGCTACTTTGTTTTTATTTTAGTTAAATCACTTTAGTGAGTCCATACTGTGTTAGTGTACATTCTCTTTGTTATGAACAAACTGTAATGTTTGTTAACATACTGAGGGTATATAAAAGGCTTAAATTTTCATTTAGGTTAGAGAAGAACTTCGACGCCAGATCAGTCGGACTTGTATTGATACATGGTTCATATAGGTAGGATTTATTTAGTTATTCGAAGCCAGAATAAAGCTGAGATCAGCATCTGAGGTGTCGAAATGTTTTATGTACAGGTTTCTTTTGGACCACAGAAAATTACTGTTTTAATGTAAACTGTGGTGTCAAAATAGTTTATGATATGTATGTAGCAAGTCACCATTGAACCACGCGCACGTATTGTCTGCTGCGAGCTGTGGTATCAAATGGTATGTTTTTACGCGTTCCTGTGGCGTGACATATTTGTCGCGTACGAAAAGCGAATTAGTTGGTTCCCACAGGCTGATGAGTAGACCAGACACATGCTTAGGTATACGCACACATTTATCAATATGTGGAGGTATGGAACATTTTATTTTTAGATTAATGTATGTATAGTTGTATTTAGATTTGTGGAGGTAGGCCTCGAAGGATGTTTAGATATGTTGATGCTCTGCGCCTGTTGCCTCTTTATATGTACCCTAAAACACACACACACACACGGACACGGACACGCGGAAGACGATTATATGACACGTGATATCGGGATCGTCGAGTTGCCATCTCTTAAAGGACTTTCCGGAATACAAATCTAACATTAAACTTATTGTTTTATATTTTTATTTCTCTATGTAATATACACAAACTGATCCTATTTATTTTAACTGATAATATCCGTTAAGAATCAGAATTATTTTATCCTGTTTAAAAAAAATAGGCCATGCTTGAAAAATATTACAAAGATAGGAAACACCAAACGAATTAAAATTATATCTCGCAAATGGACCGGCGCATGCTATATATCACAATGTAATAATAATAATAATAATAATAATAATAATAATGACCGAAATGTCAGTTATTTAACATGGCTGGCATGAGATTGAGGGAGACCCATATATGGTCTGTAACTTATAGCTTCCCCGGGGAGACTAATTCTAAATGAATTTAGAATATATGGCATCGGTGGAGAAAACCTTGCTTGTTGCCTGGTTGGATGGAACCCCCCCCCCCCACTATAGTGATCCACAATAGAATACATGAGTGTTATAGTTCTGTCAATACACTGTCCAGATAGCTGACGACTGCATGTTTCGACTTTATGTTTGTTTGACTGATTGGTTTCAACCAGACACGGTTTCCTCTAAAAGCATTAACCTAAAAGTAAACTAGACATTGTAACGTTGACCTGAAATAAAACTAGACCGAGCACTCAGTGGTATTTGAATGGGCCGCCATGGCCAAACAGCGCTGATTTCCGGTAGTGGCAAAAACCAACGTTGAAGCGGCTGTGCTCCGAGTTTTGAACCTATGAATATGGACATTTATTGTGATGTGTGCATTATAATTTTGTGTGTGCAGACAATCTGTATTATTCCTGTCCTATTATATGCCATGAAATATGTAAATGTCGTTTTATGTAAGTCCGTAGATATAGTTTAGTTGGAATCAAACGCCAGAGACAGAAGGGGGGTTGTCGAATAGCCTAAAATATAATAATAGTTAAGCTTAATTTCCCGCCAAAAAATACAACGCTTTAACAGTTATTTTAAATGTGTTCCTTATACTTACCAATGAAAAGATATTCCTTTGTATTACTTTTACTCCCACGGCTTATGCAACCAACGACACAACAATAATTCACCATGTTTATAAACCCGATTTTGCAGTCTGCGTTCCTTTTTTCCACGACCGGAAGTTGGGACCTGTTTGCCATCAAATCGGCGGCCGTCTTCGGTCTAGTATTCTTTCAGAGCAATAGTATATTCTGTAACTGATTAATTAAGTGCAGGGATGCCTATTCAACGGGAAAATACCTGTTAAGCTAAGATTCCATATACGCGGCATGCGGATACGGCAAAAATGGAGCAGCATTTAAACAGACGAGAGCGCTTCCATTTGTTCGGATGCGGCATACGATTTGTCTCGCGGCTGCGTATCGATGCGGATACGGCAAACTGAATCGCTCCATGTAGTGATTCGTACGGCAACTTGTAAAAAAACCGGACGGGGGAATATAGAATATAGAATATGACGTCAGGGGCAGGTGTTTCCCTAACAATTTGGCGGGATTTTAGATTCTCTGGTCAACCTGAAGTATTGTTCTCCACATCAAATTGTAGTTCAAATCTTCGGCATATTGCTAAATAAGCATTCTAGGGCTGTAACAACTGGAAATTGTCTTAATAATAATTTTATAAGTATGTTTTGGAATTTATAATATGTAAATCTGTCTGACCCCCCCCCCCACGCACACACATACCTGTGTTTTTTTTTTTGCTCTCTGTATTTCTGTTGTATTGCCATGTTCTTAGCATGAGAGACTGAAAACGCATGGGAACGCACGTTCATATGGAATCACACAAATCGCATACCGCATACCGCGTATATGGAATATAAGCTGTATTTAAAAACAATTAAATAGTAAAATTTTTGTAATATTTCCTGTTATATATAGAGTGCCATCAATGGGGCCAATATTGTTTGGGTAGAAAGCTCGGGATAAATGTGTTTCGATTGTCCTTTCATCAATTTCATTACAAATTTTAAAAGTTTAAAATAAGACGACGGCTATTGGTGCTAAGAGAGTCTTAGGACGCGCCATAAAACATTCAGAATCCGTCAGAGTCTGGAGCCCTAGGAGGGCCTCAGACCACCTTCCCCCCGGCCGCCCGTCATATCAATTGGATTCAGTATTCCCAGTAGGTGCACATCAACAAAAGAGCCCCAAATACTACCAAGTCATAGGTATTAGTTGTGTTGGACCGTCTAATAAATACCTTCTTTTACCAAAACACGTAATAACAGAGGACACAAACTGGCTGACTTGTTCATAAATTATCTATCACAAATTTGTATTTCATTTCTTTTCAATAACATGCTATAATTCGACAGTTAAACACTGATTTGTTTGCCATTGTTTACGTTTTGTTTAGCGGTGGAATGCCCCCCCGAAACAAACCTAGATGTCAACATTAAATTTCATTACATATATAACAATAGTTTTCACATTATAGCATCTTGTTATTGTTGTAATATGTCATATTGAGCATCATCAATCACGGATGGAAAATTGTAGATTCCTTACCCGGACAGTCGTTGAGTACATGAATATTCATTAAGCATGTTGACGTGTCTGGCAAAAATTGTTCTAAACAACAACAATTATGTTTTTCTGTGAAAACAAGAGTCTTCTATTGAAACTTACATATCTGAGATAAATGATTTTTTCGTGCAGTTTTATTCAGTATTGTTCGTTTTCAGATATTTAGAGTTTATTGGTATAACCTCTGACTTGGAAGTTTGACAGCCATAGCCTCGCAGCTTCGGTCGTCTTAAGTGATCAAAGTTCACTTTCCCCGACAAATTGTCGCCCACTTAATAGCCAAAAATAAACAAGAAAATGTTATCAGTAAGCGAGCCAACCATATTTAAGTCAATGGGACGAACCTTCGGTTGAAGTACGATTTATCAACCGCCAGGTGGCTAGCATGACACATTACTATTTAACATTAACACCAACAAAATCTGGACGTTTTAACGAAGTTTGGGGTATTATTTTTATATTATTTTTTTTTGTTTTGGGGGGGGGTTGAATTGATAAAATTAATAATTTTCTGCTTTTGAAGACTTAATTCACTTAGTTATTGAGACAAATGGCTTGACAAATCACCACGATGTCAATATCCGTGAAATATGTTGTTATGTTTGGATTTGTATCGACTCTGATATTACTTCAATCGTTGTAAATTGTTTCTGATTTGGGAGGACACATTGGAAGCCATACTATGCCCTTGTTATGTTATCCAGGATATATGCCAGGGGTGGTGTTTCCTTCATCTTTCCCAACATGGGAAGGCATACACATATATATATATATATATATATATATATATATATATATATATAGTGTTGGAAATTCCCTCAAAAAATCATCGGACACCAGGGATGGCAAGTCCTAAAAGTTATCAACCCTGACGAAAAGTTCACGGCCCAGGTGCCCCAAGAGAATAGCATCCCAAAAACCGCAAAACATGCTGGATGTGCACGAAAACAGTCAGGGCAATGTATAGGCTAAAAATTCTAGTGCAGGGGCATAATAGTTGATGATTTGTGCATGATGGGGTGAATAATTGTCAATGCAGATGGGTTTATAAATGTAGGTGTGACGAGGTCAAGAAAAACAATGAAATAGTCCTAAGCTTATTTTCACCATGCGAAATACAAATCAACTCATGATTTAGTTATTAAACATTCATCTTTATTTCAACAAAAAATATTTAATATTCTTTGAACAGTTTATTCACTGCTAGGATCAGATTCCTCTAGATCAGAAAAATCTGAATGACAGAGCCTGGAGCTGAGCTACTTGCGATCACTGCCTCATAGGCATCGTCTGCCTGACCATCCACTTCTTCCTCCAAAGCCTCTTCTACTTCCTGCATGGTTTTCATGCATAGCCCTTCGCCTACATGCCTCCATCAAGTTGGGCCTTCGGTTGTGGTGTAGGTTCCACTGGCGAATTGCCTGCTTAGCATCAAAGCCAGTAATATTAGCGGAGTGCAGCTGAATCGTCACCAACATCGTCATTGTGGCCGAAGTCAGTTTGTTGCGATACTGAGACAAATAAAAATCTTGTTTTGTTCATTGAATAAATTATTGTTTCTTATTATTTTAACGTTTTATTTGTCGTGTGAAATGTAGAAAATGTTGAATATCGACAGGACCACCAGGCCGGAAACTTTAGACAGATGTACCCCCGGGTCAAGAAGTGTCAGCACCTGGCACACGCGGATAATTATATATATATATATATACATATATATATATATATATATATATATATATATATATATATATATATATATATATATAATATATATAATATTTGTTTTGTATAATATTAGCATTTAGAGTATTTTGATGTGATACTCTAGAACAGCCGAAATGCCAAAGCCACGATCATTAACTCCCCCCCCCCAATGTGAGTGTAACCATAACTAAGAAAGTTATTGTTCGTTGTCTGTTTGGTTATTAACTCTAATAGGCCCCTTGCCAAATACCCAATGTAACTCGCCAGGTGGCGCTGATTCGATTTCCGGGATGTACACCTATCTCACAGTGCTATCGGGATCACAAATTACAGCCAAATCGATTGCGGAGTTCCAACTAAACAAGTGACTTGTACATCTTTATTTTGCTTTGTTTTGTTTATGATTGAGGAAGAAGTTCACAGAATTGCATACACACTGCTTAAATGTAAATATTAAATGTATTTTTCATGACTTTAAATGGATAAGAAGCATAACAAATTGATGTATCGGGATCTGGTTTTCATGATTCACCGGCTCTAGCCAGAGCATGGCGTTCGCCCATGAACCGAGTTTAATCTCCTGAACCCTACCAAATATACAGTGACAAGTGTAATATCCAGTGTCATTTATTGGTTCGTCTTTGTTTGAATAACAGGAGAAAAAGTAGTCTGAAAAGTTGACATTTACAGGCCGAGTGAGTGTTTGGCTTCGTCGTCATGACGACATAGCTAATGTTACAAACAACACCCGCGGTCATGCATTCCACAATGTGTTCAAATGACAAAAGTTATCTAAATTTTAAATGTACATCCCCTGGACATTTGCATGGATCTATGAACCCTAGTATAATGCACGTTGTATCTACATATCTACTGTAGGTACAATTGGACATTACATATTGGACATTACAAGTATATATGTTGATTTCATTTTATTTGGTGAAAAAGTATACATGACATATACATGACATATACATGACAAATTACATATATACAAACACATAAGAGGACACTACCATTGATGACATTATACATGCTACCAGGGTTGGAGCCAATTACATCTGAAAGTACTCGAGTACATAGTTTTTATAAGTACAAGTACGAGAACTTATTTTATTAATGCACTCAAGTACAAACATGAGTACATTTCAAAATACTCTAGTATGAGTACAACTATACACAGGCGATAGAGTACTAGAAATGATCCAATTATGTAATCAAACCACACATGAAAACAATCTACATCTACTTGTACCAGGTTTTATGATCCAAAAACTGCGCTATGTAAGATATAAGTTGGTAGATTTAATATTCTAATGACGTGATACTCCCAGGTGAAGTATGTACTCTGAGCTACGTGACCTAATCTCACGTGTTCAAACGGCCAGTCAACTCCTTTGTGAAAAAAGACCAAACTTCAAACAAGAATTATGATTAAATAAACAGCAATGAACATTTTATCTATGTCTGGAATGGCAAGGGCTGACCTAATTAATCCGGAAAATGTGTATTTCATTATCCAAATCCAACCATCCGATGGCTCAAACATATACAGAAAAATGTAAACAAAACGAGAAAACGGCAAAGTCAAACATATGACCTTCGCTTTCATGATCGTGTTCTCGGGCATATAAAATAAAATTTTCTCGGTGTAATGACATACTAGACATAATTAATTTGTTCAGCACATTCTATTGATTAACTTATGTCCTTAAATGAATGGTGTCAAATTGAAAGAAGAAAGTTTTATCGAGCTCTGATTTTATCAGAGTGACAGCTTATGGGCGATCTTGTAACTTTTAGCTTGTTGAAATTTGGGGTAGAGACCCCTGGTTGTCGTCTGTTAGGCACAGCCTCTATGTTGGAGTGGTTGAGAAACCTCCTCCCCCATCACTCACTGGGGAGCAGTACGGAAAGATGGAGCCGAAATATCCTGAGGGTGGTCACTGCCAGAGTGTTTTACGTCCTCAGGGGGTTTTTAACGTCCCCCTTTATTTTTAATAATTCAGTGGAGACGGCAGCGCCATTTAACGTGTCAGCCACCCACGATGTAGTGTTTCGACCTCTTACGGGGTTCGAACCTGTGACCGTTGGCACCAAGTGCCGAGTGCTTAACCGCTAGGCCACCGGAGCTCACTTTTGGGCGATCACAGCGGCTGCTTGTTTATACACCCCGGATATCGCTAAAACGGTGCTGCCACCTGTTCACCAAGTGGTGAAACACTCGATCTGGCAAGGGACCTATTAACATTGTTTCTGGTTATTACCCCTAATTAAGATTATCCCTTTTCATTATTAATCAAAAGGCATTGACCAGTATTGACGAAATACAACTGTGGCAGAACACTACTATTTATTTAAAATGTATGAACCCAGTGTTTATCATCATATGTGTCTTGTTTATGATGACTTTTTATCAATTCTATCAACTTTTTTACTTCACATTCGCTAATAATGAACGAAAATACGGGTAATATTGGCCAATAAATGCAGGCAGAAATGCAAATCGTCATCCCTGTATTTATCAATCGAGTACGTCAACTGAGTCACAACAAAACCGGGTCAACTTGACAAATAAATTAATACTACTCTTGATTACTATTTATTTTGTATAATTGATTAACGAGTTTAAAAGTGTACGTATCCTTTCCAACTTAAGTGATAAGTGTTTGGCAACATATTGTTTTGCTATTGACAAATTATTTTCACTTGAGCAGTCGACACTTTTAATGGCGACAACGGGGTGGTCTCGTTCTAGCTTAAACTATTAATTTTGCTTACATAGGATCAAAATATCAGAAATAGAATTAACAAAAAATATATTAATGTCCCATAGCATGGAACCCACAAGGAAACAGAAAAGGAGGACGCCCAAGAAATGCGTGGAGAAGGGATCTTCTGACAGACATAAAGACGACAGGTTACAGCTGGAGGGAGCTTGAAAAGAAAGCCCAGAACAGAAGACTGGAAGACTGTTCTGAATTACCTATATCATGTTCTTATTCGTTCGCTGGACGTTGCTCTCGTTTTGACTCTATGACGTCACACAGTAGCTCCCCAATCTTGACGAATCATAAAACCTGTTGCAAATATGATTTAGGAGTCTCTTTTTAATGTGGAGCACACGAATGTCACCCGCCAACGGTGACGAATCTTCGTTCTAAGGGCGGGCGCACTTCAAACGTAGGGCGCCTTTTGTTTCTGGGGCGCCCTACGATCGAGATCCGTCCCTTACTGGTTATAATTAGCATAATGAATGTTCCTTGAAGCTTCCAGACCGCCACCTAGCCGCATTGCTCATAAGGAAATCAACATTCCTACCAGACATCATAACCCCACTTCTCCAGAAAGATCCCTACATATACCAAGGACAGATCAGACCGCCCCTATGGACAAGTGGATAAGAGCTTGGGCCCCCGTACCCATAGTCCGTGCTGTTCGGGAGGCCGGAGGTTCCCGGCCGCGACATTATAGTAGGAGGAGGTTTTAGTCCAACCAGGCAACTGGTAAGGTTTTTTCTCCTCCGAAATTGACTTCCATAGTAAACTGAGGTTCTACCATATTAAACAACTCATAGTTCGCCAATTGTCACAACAACAGAAGCCAACACCAGGTGGATGTGCCCAATAGGCGACAGCCAGGGGTCTCTACCCCGAACTGCAACAAGACAAGACAAGTTCCTTGAAGCTGCTACAAGAATTTGAAAACTGATCTAGTCTTATGAATACAAATATCGTGAATTTACCAAAGAATCTCGGAATTACGCACTGCCGTTGCGCCGCAGAAATCCTCTCAACAAGTCTACACCATCTTAACAGTTTATAAAATCATCTCTTTGTTAGCGATTAGTTGTTAATGATAGTGGTTCTTCTGTAAGCAATACAATATCAA